>JAWIIG010000123.1:0-2500 GCA_033557465.1 Ichthyophis bannanicus
ATAGAAAGCAGGAGGTTAGGGGCTCTATGTGGCCAATTGTCCCAATGGAGGGAAAGGTGGAATAGTTGGGTGTACCACAGGGCTCTGTGCGGGGTCTGCTGCTTTTTGAAATATTCATAAATGACATGGAAAGGGTGGAATAACGGGAGTGAGGTTATCAAATTTGGGCAGATGGGACACAAAAAACTATTTTAGAAGTTATTTAAAAAAACCCAAGAGGATTGTGAAAAAAAATTGCAAGAGGATCTTGATTAATTGGAAGGACTGGGCATCAAAAATGGCAGAGGAAATTTAATGTGGACCAAGTGCAAAAAGCTATGCACCTAGGGAAGAACAACCCCAAAACTTGATGGTTAACACGATGCAAGGTTCCACATTAGGAAACGCCACCCAGGAAAAAGATTTAGGCGTCATTGTGGAGATACAATGTTTAAAACCATCGGCCCAGTGTGCCAGCGGCGGCCAAGAGAGCAAATAGAATGATAGGTATGATAAGGAAAAAGGGATGGAAAATCAAACAAAAGATATTATAATTGCCTCAATATAGTTCCTTGGTGAGACCAGCACCTTGAATATTGGGTGCAGTTTCTGGTCGCCGTATCTTAAAAGGGATATAGCGATTTTAGAACAAGGTACAGCAGAAGAGCCAACCAAAAATGGTTAAGTGGATGGAAGGATACTCCCTATGAGAAAAGGCTAAAACGGTTTAGGGCCTCTTTAACCGGGAAAAGAGATGGGCTGAGGGGAGGAGATATGATAGAAGTCTATACAATAAAGAACCGAGTGGAGAACAGGGTAAACGTAGATCCGGATTGTTTACCTTATCAGAATATAGAAAGACTAGGGACATGCAATGAAAGATACAGGGGTAAAACTATTAAAGACTAATAAAAGAAAATATTTTTTCACGTTCAACGTGTAATCACAACTCTGGAATTTGTTACCGGAGGAGGTAGTAAAAAGGCTGTTAGGTGTAGCTGGGGGTTTAAAAAAGGGTTGGACCAAGTTCCAGGAGGGGGGAGGAAAAAGGTCCATACAACCATTATTACGAAGTGACCCGGCAAGATATCAATTGCTTGACCCCGTACAAGCATTGTGGAAACTGGGTCCTCTTGGGGAAAAAAGCTAGGGTACATATGGACCTAGATTGGGGCCTGTTGGAAACCGAATCACTGGCCATTGATGGGACATGGTCTGACCAGTATGGCATATCTTATGTTCTTATGCAATTTATTATTCAAGACATGTGGCACACTGTCAGAAGCTTTTCTATCAGGCCCCCATTAATCAGATCTTGTAGGTAGATAAGTTTATTGGTCTGTAATTTTTGGTGATGTTACTTGGGTACCCCTTTCGAAGGAGAAATAAATGCTTCATGGTATAAGCCACTGTGGTTGTTAAGAGTCCCGGCTGCTTCGAATTTAGTTTTGGTTTTTTGCAGTTTGTCAGGTCTTGTGTGAAAGTTGACTGTTAAACTACTTCAGCCAAAACCTTCGGGTCACTCTATCTAGCCAGGGCTCTTCCAGTGGGAAGGCGTATTTTAACCTGCATTACCATCTCTTTTATAATTTAGACAAGGCGCATCTGAGGTTTGATGTGTAATTTGTTCTAAATCTTCGTGTATTGCAGGGTAATCATTTTGCCTTATGGACCTTTGCCAAATATGAGGGTCCTCATAGAGTTTTCTTACAGTTATGTGTTAAAGCTTTGGGTTGGTGATATTTTTATCATATTAATGTTCTTTTGTTCGTTCACGTAGAACTGCTTTGCGTTTTCTCTAGGTGTATTTGAGAGCTTTGGTTTTCTGTTGTATTCCAGCGCAACTTCTCCAAAGTTGGCTGAGTTTTGTGTATAAACACCAAAAAAAGCTCCTAGCAACAACTTACAATATTATTATCCATTACTGGCAAGAAATTGTCTATATATCAAATTTCTACTTCTAAAGAAGGACCTAGGCAGGATACACGACATTAATGTTTTAAATATTAAAAAAGGGAGAACGAGACCTCAGTATAAGATAAATATCCCTATCCCTGTATCTCATATGGAGATCTCTTCTCTTTTTAAATATTTAAACATTAATGTGTTGGAGCCCCATCTGTATGGCCCCTTAGAAGTAAGCGTGCCTCGTTAAGACATTTAGATGTAGTTCCAGGCAAGTAGTTGAGCGGCTATGTGGTAGTTGGAACTAGAAGTACGAGAAAGTTTTATAAGAGTGTGTCTCGGTCCTGACTTAATGGATAATATGTTTAGTGTTTTAGTGCGTAGGGAGGTTTGTTTGTGTTTTGCGGTGTTTTGTTTTATTTAAAGCTGGTTTTAGAGATAGTGGTAGTTTGAAAAGGGGAGGGGGGGGAATGAGCTTTGCCCACCTAGCGCATGGACCAGGTCGATGGAACCCTGCACTTCTTATTGCCAGGATATGTGTGAGTATTGAATTTCGCAGTCTGTCAAATAGAGTTGCTGATGTTCGAGGGAGAGTAGTACGGTTGCATTGTGACAA
>JAWIIG010000123.1:7500-95730 GCA_033557465.1 Ichthyophis bannanicus
ATTCACACTAATTCTCGCAGCTAGCTGCGTTCTTCATCGACACATGAGCCGAGTGATCCACCGCCAAGAGTCGCAGCTTCCGCAGAAGCGTGATTTTTAATTTTTTTTGGCGGCGGCCTGGGCGCCCTCCGGTTTCCCCGCGAAAAGGGAGGAGAGGAACGCCGGGGCCGGGGCCGAGGCCGGGCCCCGCCGCCGCTCGCGTTCAGGGGCTCGGCCTCCGCCGAGGTCAACGAAGAAGGAAAGAAAAAAACACGTTTGGTGCCCATGGCGTACGAGTCCAGGCGCTCGGCCCAGGAGAAAAGCCCACCGCGTGAGGCGCCGCTGCTCCCAGAACGAGGAGGGGTAGGCCTCCCTCCCACTGGCCCGAGCCGTGGACGTGCGCGGGGGCGCCGGGGCCCTTCGGCACACCCCGCGGGCGGACCTACGGCCTCGGGACGCTCGAGTCTTCAAACCGCCGCCGCCCCGTCTGCCGGGACGGCGATAGGTACCTGGAACCGGGACGAGGGAACGGTTCTCGTCCGGAGGGTGGTGGGGCACCGAGTGCGTGGCTCTTGCCGGCCGCCACGCTGCGCGCTCTGGGACTCCGACCCTCCGGGACTGCGGCGGCCTGACCCCCTTTTTTTTTTCCTTCCCTCCGCCCTGGACGCCGACCCACGGGCCTTGGTTCCCTCGGCTTGGGGCCTGAAGGCGCATCCATGCATGGTCGGAAGGGAGCGCGCATGTGCACCGCACTGCCCCGCCCGGCCGGTGGGGCGGCCATGCGTGCGGTGGTGGGTCCCACGGTCTTCTCGGGAAGTGGGGGGGAGGCAGGGGCTTAGGGTCTGGGAAGCGGCGGGGATGCCGCCACCGGCCCCGATCCCTGCCGCCCGCCAACCCGCTCACTCGCTTCTGGCCCTCCTCACGGGAGGCCCAGCCCTCGGGTGTATACAAGGCGGCAGCGTCGGCGGTCGCTGCCTCCGCTCGATCTATCTCTCTCGTTAATGATCCTTCCGCAGGTTCACCTACGGGAACCTAGTTATGACTTTTACTTCCTCTAAATAGTCAAGTTTGATCGTCTTCTCGGCACTCCGCCAGGGCCGTCGCCGACCCCGGCGGGGCCGATCCGAGGACCTCACTAAACCATCCAATCGTTAGAAGCAACGGACGGTGTATACAAAGGGCAGGGACTAAATCAATGCGAGCTTATGACCCGCACTTACTGGGAATTCCTCGTTCATGGGAAATAATTGCAATCCCCGATCCCTATCACGAACGAACGGGGTTCATCGGGTTATACCCGCACCTGTCGGCGAAGGGTAGACACACGCTGATCCGTTCAGTGTAGCGCACGTGCAGTCCCGAACATCTAAGGGCATCACAGACCTGTTATTGCTCGATCTCGTGTGGCTGAAGTCCACTTCTCCCTCTAAGAAGTTGGAAGCCGACCGCTGGGGACACGTAACTAGTTAGCATGGAGGAGTCTCGTTCGTTATCGGAATTAACCAGACAAATCGTTCCACCAACTAAGAACGGCCATGCACCACCACCCACAGAATCGAGAAAGAGCTATCAATCTGTCAATCCTTTCCGTGTCCGGGCCGGGTGAGGTTTCCCGTGTTGAGTCAAATTAAGCCGCGGGCTCCACTCCTGGTGATGCCCTTCCATCAATTCCTTTAAGTTTCAGCTTTGCAACCATACTCCCCCTGGAACCCAAAGATTTTGGTTTCCTGGAAGCTGCTCGGCGGGTCATGGGAATAACGCCGCCGGATCGCTAGTCGGCCATCGTTTATGGTCGGAACTACGACGGTATCTGATCGTCTTCGAACCTCCGACTTTCGTTCTTGATTAATGAAAACATTCTTGGCAAATGCTTTTGCTTTGGTTCGTCTTGCGCCGGTCCAAGAATTTCACCTCTAGCGGCACAATATGAATGCCCCCGGCCGTCCCTCTTAATCATGGCCCCAGTTCCGAAAACCAACAAAATAGAACCGGAGTCCTATTCCATTATTCCTAGCTGAAGTAATATTCTGCTGTTGCTTCAACACTGTATATTCACCACAGATGAAACAGAAACTGTCTGGCGAATTAATACACTTTCGTGGCGCCATAACATAACGGTTGAAGAATGACGAGCTAACACGAATTGCGATGAAAAAGTGTGAAAAGCCTAGAACCAAGAACCTGATGATGATTCGCGCACAAGTGTGGCATGCAGGAGAGAGAAGTTCTGTGTCTGTACACGAGACGTCACAGTGCTGGCCACCCCCCCCCCCTGCACTGACCAGAGCTGCTGCTATCTGCCCTGTGTCTCCCTCCCACTGGATTCTTCAGGAAAGATTAACCCCTTCTACCATTAGAAGCACGGACTTAAAACTTGCTTAGCTTATGTATATATTGCTGACCATCAGATTTACAGTGCTATATTTTTTTTACATAACTCGGACAACCCCTTTAAGGTTTTTTTGGCATTTTATATCTTAAATGCACTTATGTGAATTAATTAATAGTAATTTGAATTAATTAATAGTAATTTGATAAATTTGTAGACAATTTTGCATGTTGTGGCAAATCATGACGTCTAGGAGTTTTTTCAATATTTTATTTGTTTTCAACACACCAAAATACATGGAAATTAGATGAAAATAATCAAACAGCTTTTTAGTCGCAGACCTGTGTAATGAAAGCCGGCTTGCCGGCAGAGGTGCAGAGGGCTTTAGAGGGAGTAGTGGGATTGCCACATAAGAAATGGAATGTTATTTTATCACACACTGATCATTTTGTGAAGCAAAGGGCCAGCACAAAAGAAAAAAAAAAGGAACTCGGGAGCAGTGGTTTGGACATTGGCCCAACAAGTGGAGGAGTTAGGATGTCAGCTAGTGCAGGTTATGTATAGATGGGCAGGAGAAGAGAGGAGAAAAATCCAGCACCTCGTAGGAACTTGTGTGGAGGGTCCTGGGCTGCTGCCTTGGCAGTGGGATGAACAGAGATAGGGGAAGAGGAGGACCTATGAGATGAGGACCCATATGCTGGAACTGTGGACGTCAGGGACATTTTAGCAGGGAATGTGATGGAGGGAGACAAGGCAGGCAATACTGACTAGGACAGTACCCCTTGGTGGCACAAATTGGTAAAGCCAACCCTTACATTAAGAGAAGTGTCGGGGGTGTGGAAACAGTGTTCATTTTGGACACTGGAGCCACAGTGTCCACCATAAAGGCAGAAGGAGAGGGGCCATTCCTTTTATCAGAAAAGAAATTAAGAACAGTAGGATTTACTGGGGAATCCAAAAGTCTGAGTTACACCCAACCTTTAGAAATTGTGATAGAAGGAACTAAGGTGGTAGCCCCCCTCCTATATGCACCGGAGTCACCGGCCAATCTTTTGGGAAGGGATTTGTTGGGGAAATTTGATATCCAGATACAATGTACTAGGTGCCCAATTATGTTGCCACCGAAGTTAACAACCCCCCAGGCACGCCGGTGGGAAGAACAGAATCCAGTATGTATTTTAGACAAAGAATCAGTAGAACACTTGCAGCAGTTAGTAGTTCAGGTGTGGGGAGATAAGGTGGTGAATTTAAAACTTTGCCGCCAGATAATGCGGTCACTTTTGCAGTGCCCAGAGAGATGGGATTAAGTGGGTTCAGGTATTGTCCTTTAATTATGAAGAAAAATGTGGAGCAGTGTATGCAAAAGGATCTATAGAGAGCTGTGAGGACATGTTGGGGGGGGGGGGGGGTGTAACAGTAGTATTTCGGAGAGGACCTGAAGTGGCTTTTTAAGCACCAAGTGGAGATGAGAGGGGAAATAGAAGGAGAAGAATATCTTTTACAGGGATTCTTTTTAACAGGAAGTTAAGGAAGAGGATTTCTTTCCTGATCTGGAGCTACATGAATACTTTCCGTATCAATGGCATTAATTCAGTTTGGGATCTGAGAAATCCTGGGTGGTAGCATCCAGGATTATGGATCAGGTGCCCCCCCCTCCCCCCCGCCCGAGGTATGGGCAGCAAATGATCTAGATGTGGGATTACATCGGGAGGTAAAAGCAGTGGAGATTATTCTTAAGGAGGGGTGTGAAGGGCCAAGGGTGAAGCAGTATCCTCTGTCAGCAGAAGCATGCAGGGAATCAGAGAGCAGGTAAAAGAACTGGTGAAGCAAGGACTTCTATACTGCACCTAGAGCCCCTATAACACTCCCATAAGCCAAATGGTAAGTGGAAGTTGGTTCAGAATTTGAGGAAGTTGAATGAAATGGTGGTAGTGGAGTTCCCAGAGTGCCAGATCCGGTGGGAATGTGGACGCGTGACAGTCCCCTGTACGAGTGGTTCTCTGTGGAGGATTTAAGCAATGCCTTTTGGACATTTCCTTTAGCCAAGGCTTCACAGGAATTATTTGTATTTGCGTACGAAGGACAGCAATATGCCTAGTCCCAACTACCACAAGGGTATGTAGAGAGTCCCTCAATTTTTAACTGAGTTTTGAGTCAGGATCTGCAAGATTTTAGAGAGAGATGGGAAGGGAACTCTGTGACCTTGTGGCAATATGTAAATGGTCTTATCCAATGCACAGACACACTGGAGAAACATGAGGAAGCCATATGGGATTTGTTACAAGTTTTAGAGGCACAGGCAGGGGCAGCTCAAGGCAATCTGCTGCCTGAGGCGAAGTATGAGATGGCGCCCCCCCCCCCCATATTAAATATTGCTTTTTCAGAAATCCATTCAGAGACTGAACCAAATCAAAAAGCCAATTAGATGGAGGAAATGCAAGATGTTTGCACACAGGGCCATAACGAGTTGTAATTGCGCCTGTGCGACTTGCAGCTCGGGTGCGCACCCCATTCTCCCCCCCCATACCTCCGTCCAGCGCTGCCTGCTCTTTCCCTGCTGCTGCCGCCCTCTGTTTTTTTCATGGCAGCGCTGGATGGAGGTATGGGGAGGATAAGGGGAGCATGCGCCCAAACTGAATACTGCCGGCACTTTAAGCAGATCTGTCCCTCCCTGCTGTGACATCGCGTCGGAGGAGGGAGGAACCAGACCTGCTTAAAGTGCTGTGAAAAGGCTTTGGGGGGGGGTGCATTTCGGCTGCATTTCGGCTGCCTGCTATTGTCTTGCCAGCAGCGGCAGGACAACAGCATACAGCCGAAATGTGCCCCCCAATCCTTTGTGTCCTGTGCGACTGCACCGCTTGCACAGGGCTAGGTACGGTCCTATTTGCACACCAAGGAACTAAAAGAGCAAGAACCAACAGCACAGTTTATAAAACTAAATTATAACTGTCACGGGCCCTCTTGGTGCACCTACCGGTGAGCTTTGGTATTGCACTAGACCCCTGTGTAACTGGCCTCCTGGTAGTTGTAGCTGCTGCCAGATTACACAAAAAATAGATGTGGACAACCGAATAAGGTAAATAGGGCTTTATTTCCCTTTCCCAAATAGGATCTTCAAATATTTACAGCAACAAAACAAAAACCCTTCTTGGGTGAAACAGAAAGCAAAACTGGAACACAAAATAGCTTTCTTTCAGCAACACAAATGTACTTTTAACATAGGCTTGTAGCCACCGAGAATAAGGCCTTGCTTTGCCTTGGCAGGCTGCTTATTCCTCTTTATCTGAGGGAGGTTATATCATCTGCCACAGAAAGACTACAGACCATTTCTATAATATCTTCAGACATAGGTAAGTCACATTGCATTGGCTCCACATCAGGAATCAATCCCTCTGCACTCTCCCTCTGTGTGGGCTCAGCAAACAGCCCGTCCTGGCTGTGACGTCATTCTCCCTTACTAAAGGAAAACTGTTGGTGATTACCAAAATCACTCTTGTTGTGGTAATAGGAGCCTCCTCTCTGCTGACCTCTGTGAAGCAGGTTAAGGAATTGCTCTGTCCCACTATTAGGTGGAATTGGCCCTGCTCTGAGCTCTGCTTTAGGTAGGAACTGAGAACCTGCTGGAACTCCTGACGGCAGCCCTTGGGAAACTCTAGGTCTCACGTACCTTGCAGAGTGTGTCCCTTCTTCAGGTAAAAAGCCTATACTTTGCTTATAAAAAGGGTACAAGAATATCTTTGCTCCCTTTCTTGCACTGGAATTAAACTTCCTGGCTTGTACCTTTTCTCTTTTATCTCTGCTCCACGCTGGGCTGTTACATTTACTTTCCTTAGCTGTGTCACGCTGTCTGTACCTTTCATTCAAGCATTTTCAGACTCACTCAGACCTCCATTCAAGCTTCCAATGGGGTACTCTGACACGCTCTCTCCACAGCTTCTCTCGTCCTCCTCCTGTATCCGGTTCCTTCTCTGGGTTTCTCTCCAGTTCCTATCTTGGCTCCTGGTTTGTGCCTTCGTCCTGCACTTGAACCTTTCGGTCTTGGTCTGCCTAACTGTTTGTGAGCTAGGCTTATCTAGGTATTTCCTAGCTGCACCACTCCCTAGCTGATTAGAGTCAGGTGAAAATCCCCTGGCTTTCCTATTGGCTGAGGGTGTCTCCCAAGCTCGTGACCTCACTTGCTTACGTTGCCCCTGGCAGCTTTCCACCATGTGCTTTCTCAGAACGTCATTATTTCCCTGAGCTGCACTATCTTCTGTCTCCATAGGGGTCACTAATGAGTCAGCACTGTGACAGATACCCCCCTTAAAATATTATGGGCTGCCGCACAACTACACGGACAGCACGTAATTCTGCCCGGGTGCGCCTATAATGCTCCCTATAAACCAAATTAGCCTGGGCCTCTCTCTCTTTCCAAGGCTTTAGCACGTTAAGATGATAGACCTGTCTTCGTCCCCTATCGTTTTCTATTAAATAGGAAACAGGCCCATCTCTTTTTACCACTGTGCCCGGTCCCTTCCAGTGAGATTCAAATTTGGGACCCGGATCCGCTACCTGAATGAGGACTTTGTCCCCGACTTCTAAGTGTCTGGGTTGTGTGCCTTTATCATAGTAGCGCTTCTGACGCTGCTGGCTAGCTTTAAGATTATCTAATGAGGCCTTAGATGTCTTTTCTAAGCGCGTCCTTAAATTATTTAAGAATTGGGGTACCCCTACCTCCGGTAACTCGGTTCTACCCACTCTTCTTGCAAAATGTCTAATATCCCTCTTGGGGCCCTGCCGAACAGTAATTCGAACGGGGATGCTCTCAAGGATGTTTGAATATGCTCCCTACATGCGTACAATACGAATGGGAGTAAGGTGTCCCACTCTGCCATTTCTCCTTTCTCAAACCTCTCCTCAGTAGATGTTTAATGGATTGGTTCATTCGCTCTACCAATCCGTTTGACTGGGGGGTGGTATGCCGCAGTCTTAATGTGGCGAATGCCAAATGCTTCCCACACTCTAGCGAGGTATCGCGATACGAAGTTGCTTCCCTGATCTGTTAAGATCTCTTGGGGAAATCCCACCTCACAAAATAATTTGACTAATTCTTGCGCTATCACCTTAGCCGAGATGTTCCTAAGGGGAATTGCCCACCGGAAAGCGCGTGGCGTGGTCTACGATCACTAGCATGTATTGATAGCCTCTAGGTGTTTTTATTAGAGGACCCACTATATCCATCCCCATGCGCCTAATAGGCGCCGAGATAGTAGGCAAAGGCACCATAGGTACGGCCTTTGGTCGTGCTATTGAGATCCTCTGGCAGGTAGGGCAGGAGTCACAGTATTGTTTTGTTTCTTTGTATACTCCTGGCCAGTAAAACCTCGCCAGTATCTGATCTAGCGTTCCCTGAACACCTTTGTGACCAATGTTCCCTCTAATTTTCTGTAGGCTGTGTGCGCATAAAATATCAGCTGTGTGCAGCTTTTGAAGGAAGGTTAAATTTTTGTGCGCCACATAACGACACTCGGAGTTATATACTTTAAAATTTGACTACACGTCAGAATACAGTATGTACACCACATTGATTTTAATCAAATTAAATGAAAATAGATGATTACTAAATGAAGCGGGAAATTTCTAGTAATTACAATCATAACTTTTACATTTTAAGACATCTGTGTTGTTTTCTATCAGAATCAGAGCCGTAATTTTTGTGCGCTCTGTTGTAAAGTGTGTGCGCTCTCTCGGCAAGGTGTGTGCGCGCGCGCACGCGCACAGCTTAGAGGGAACAGTGTTTGTGACTGCCTATCGGGTGATCATGTGCTAAGCGTAAGACAACCGCCTTGAAGGTTACTGGCACTACCAGTTGTTTCCTGACGGCGTCCGTATAAGGATCTATACTTTCTCTGTATAGTATGTCCTTATCTAATAAGAATCTGGGCAACATGGGCCTATCCTCTTGCGCCCACTCAAAGGCTCTTTTGAGCGCGGGGTCTGCCCTTTGTTCCATTGGAAAGGAAGGGAACTTTTGAACTAGGGCTACAGGTACCCACGGTAACCCTTCCCCGGCCTCTAGTTCTGCTCTCCCTTTGGTCCTTTGATTTCTCTCTTGGCGTTTCCTAGCCTTGGGTTTTTTCTCTTCATTACTTGGGACCTGAATCAGTTCATCATGAACAGGAAGTGTATTAGCCTCAACCTCTTCCTCGGGCTTTTTCTCAACTTCTAATTTTTCCTTGGGCTTTTCCTCAACTTCCTCCCCTTTAGGTTCCTCTGCTTTCTCAACAGACGGTTCCTGGGTTCCTGAGGTCCCAGCCTGCGACCTGGTTGAAACAAGGCCTGACCTTGTGCCTAACCCTTGCACCAAACCTCTTCTAAATGAAGGCCAATCATGTCCTAAGATAAGATCCTGGGATAGCCCTGGGACTACTGCCACCTGGATCTCTCTTTCTATCCCCATCCCCTTAACCCTTACCTTATGCAGGGGATATGGAACACGAGTACCATGCACACACTTTATCTGCACTTGGTCTTTTCTCTGGCCTGAGGCTACAGAACGAGATTGCTCCATGGTCTCCCAAAACTTCAAAGAGACCATGCTCTGTTCTGCGCCTGAATCCATCAGAGCTAATGCATCTTCTCCATTAACCAAGACCTGGAGAAAAATGCCTTTTGAGGCCTGTTTCTCAGCCCCAGCTATAAAGACTGTTTTTACTTTACAATTTCTTTGGTAGTGTCCTACCCTTCCACACTTATAGCATGTTTTATCACCATTCACCTTATCAACAGTGTCATCAGTCTTATCATTTTTATACATTACAATCCTATTCCCCTTTCTCACTTTACCCGGATTTTCATTGCCATATATATTTACCTCACCCACTCTAGAGGCATCAGCTCTTTTGGCCTCATAATATACCTCGGCCATATTAGCTGCTTCTTCAGAATCCCGGCAATCCTGTAATGTGAGGAAGGTCCTTAACTCTGGTGATACAGAATACATAAATTGTTCCATTATGATGTCATTCATAAGGGACTCTACAGATCTCTCTGCAGGGTTGAGCCACTTATATGCAAGGCTTTTCAACCTTTGATATAAGGCCCTTGGAGTCTCCCTATTCTGTATTTTCGCCTCCCTGAATAGGTGCTTATAATGCCTGGGTGTAAGGCCTAGCCTATCCTTTATGGCTTTTTTTATCTCCACGTAATTAGTGGCTAAAGCAGCCGGCATACCCTTAAATGCTGCCAGAGCTTCTCCGGTTAAGGTCATGGCAAAACGCATGGCCCACTGCTCTGACGGCCATTTGAGGGTCTCTGCAATCCTCTCAAATGATTCTATGTAATCATCAATATCATCGTATTGAGTGAGCTGTCTCACAGACAAATTTGCACAAATGTTCAATGGTACTTGCGGCATGGCTGACAAGTTCACTGTATCATTGTCCTGCGGCTTTTTGACAAGTACTTCTAATGCCTCCATCAAAGGTCGCTGCTGCTCCCTCATAGTGTCCATGTACTGTCCTTGTATCCGCTGCATAAGCGCTGCTTGCCGGTCCCACTGCGCTTGCATCCATTGCTGCACGTCTTGTGGATCCATCTCTCTGGAGCTGAACACCTGCAAGAAAAACAAACAAGCACACCAAGTGCAGCACTATTTTTGGCCCACTTCCTGCCTAGGGGTAGCTCTCCCCTTTCTCACTTATCCTTCTACCTTTCCCACCCAGGTCACCGTTACCTGAGGTACTGGTAAATTCCAGCGTGTGAGAAAGTTCTTGGCTTTTCTTTTCTGGCCGACCTGCCAGCGAAATTCTCCCCCAGGTAGTGCTTCAGCAAGGTCACCTGTTCCTCCAGTGATGATTTTCCTCTCTGCTTCTTCTCTTGTCTTCAGAAGAAGTCACGTGGTATTCAAAAAAATCCTAAAACACTACGCCATTATGTCGCGGGCCCTCTTGGTGCACCTACCGGTGAGCTTTGGTATTGCACTAGACCCCTGTGTAACTGGCCTCCTGGTAGTTGTAGCTGCTGCCAGATTACACAAAAATAGTTGTGGACAACCGAATAAGGTAAATAGGGCTTTATTTCCCTTTCCCAAATAGGATCTTCAAATATTTACAGCAACAAAACAAAAACCCTTCTTGGGTGAAACAGAAAGCAAAACTGGAACACAAAATAGCTTTCTTTCAGCAACACAAATGTACTTTTAACATAGGCTTGTAGCCACTGAGAATAAGGCCTTGCTTTGCCTTGGCAGGCTGCTTATTCCTCTTTATCTGAGGGAGGTTATATCATCTGCCACAGAAAGACTACAGTCCATTTCTATAATATCTTTAGACATAGGTAAGTCACATTGCATTGGCTCCACATCAGGAATCAATCCCTCTGCACTCTCCCTCTGTGTGGGCTCAGCAAACAGCCCGTCCTGGCTGTGACGTCATTCTCCCTTACTAAAGGAAAACTGTTGGTGATTACCAAAATCACTCTTGTTGTGGTAATAGGAGTCTCCCCTCTGCTGACCTCTGTGAAGCAGGTTAAGGAATTGCTCTGTCCCACTATTAGGTGGAATTGGCCCTGCTCTGAGCTCTGCTTTAGGTAGGAACTGAGAACCAGCTGGAACTCCTGACGGCAGCCCTTGGGAAACTCTAGGTCTCACGTACCTTGCAGAGTGTGTCCCTTCTTCAGGTAAAAAGCCTTTACTTTGCTTATAAAAAGGGTACAAGAATATCTCTGCTCCCTTTCTTGCACTGGAATTAAACTTCCTGGCTTGTACCTTTTCTCTTTTATCTCTGCTCCACGCTGGGCTATTACATTTACTTTCCTTAGCTGTGTCACGCTGTCTGTACCTTTCATTCAAGCATTCTTCAGACTCACTCAGACCTCCATTCAAGCTTCCAATGGGGTACTCTGACACGCTCTCTCCACAGCTTCTCTCGTCCTCCTCCTGTATCCAGTTCCTATCTTGGCTCCTGGTTTGTGCCTTCGTCCTGCACTTGAACCTTTCGGTCTTGGTCTGCCTAACTGTTTGTGAGCTAGGCTTATCTAGGTATTTCCTAGCTGCACCACTCCCTAGCTGATTAGAGTCAGGTGAAAATCCCCTGGCTTTCCTATTGGCTGAGGGTGTCTCCCAAGCTCGTGACCTCACTTGCTTACGTTGCCCCTGGCAACTTTCCACCATGTGCTTTCTCAGAACGTCATTATTTCCCTGAGCTGCACTATCTTCTGTCTCCATAGGGGTCACTAATGAGTCAGCACTGTGACATAACTCATTTTTATTTTGTTGTTATAAACTGTGTTATGGTTCTTGCTTTTTATTTTTCAACATATATTTTGCATTCACAGTAGGTGCAGAGCAGAACCAGGACATTCACCCCACAGAACTCAATATTTAAATAAAAAATCTGATTCTGATCATCTCACTAACAACCACCACTATTCTCCAGTACCAGGCATATTGTGAACTAATACAAAACCCTACAACAAAGAGCAAACCTACCATATCATACCATATCAGCAAAAACTTCCAAAACTCACATAAGGAGCCCATCCCAAAAAAGTGTCACTGTAAATACTACAGTGGACCCTGGAACATCCATATACCTATTTGAAAAGCTGAACAAGTCAAATTACTACAGTACAGTATAGATCTTTATGAACAAAATCCATGTTAACAGAACACCTGACCTCAGTCACACACTCACAACATCAACCCTAACCAAGTACAGAAGTAACCACAATCTAAAGTAAAAATAAACATATGTAGACAAAATTTAAACTGAAACCCCAAGAAGCAGAGTCCACATGCAGTGCAACATCAGATAAATAAGAGTTGCAGTTCCCCAATACAGTGTAAAATATAAAGATAACACAAAGTCCAATCACTAAAATTAAATAAAATTATTTTTTCTACCTTTGTCCTCTGACCATTTTATTCTCTGATCATGCTGGTCCCGATCTGAGGCTTCTGTTTTTCTGTCTTCTCTTAGCTCTCTTTCTGTGGTCTATGGTCCATCTGCCATTTCTTATCTCTTCTTTTGTTTTCTTCACTTCCGTCCATCAGCCCATTTCCAGTTCCAGTAACCCTCCCCAGTATCAACCCCCTTTCCAATCCTCCCCTTCCAGTACCTTCCAATGTCAACTGCCTTGCATTCCCATGACTGCCACTGGTGTCCATTCCCTTCCAGTCCCCCTCCTTCCCCATTGTCCAGCCCCTTCTATTCCAAATACCATCCCAGGTATCAGCTCACGTCCACTCTCAGTGTCACCCTCCCAGTCAGCTCCCTTCCAACCTCCAACCCATTACCGAGCCACCTACTACTCCCATCCCCAAGTGTCAGCTCCCTTCCATTCTCCCTTCAGTACATCCCAAGTGTCAGCTCCTTTCCAGCCCCCCTCCTTCCCCCCATGTCAGCTCCCTTCCTGCCCTCTCCTTTCCCTGGCAGACCCTCTCAGTATCTGCTCCCTTCCAGCCCTATTCTACCATCCTCCCGATTCAGCCCATTTGTAGCCCTAGCCCCTAGTTTTCTTCCAGGGCCAGCAGCACCCTCCTCCCCTCCCCCATTAGCCCATTTCCAGTCCTAGTCCCCCAATCAGCCCATTACCAGTCCTAGTCCATTTCCAGTCCTAGCATCCCACTCAGCTCATTTTCTTTCCTAGCACCCCTAATCAACCCATTCCCAGGCCTAACCCCACCAATCAGCTCATTAGAAGTCCTAGCTCCCCCGTCGATCAGCCCATTTCCAGTTCTAACCCCCCATCAGCCCATTTATTTATTTAGTTGGATTTAATATACCGCTTTATCATTAAATCAAAGTGGTTAGCACATCAAACAATCAGGAGGGGGCTATAGTGTGAAAGCATGCAATGGAAACATTTCCAGTCCTAGCCCCCCTGATAGCCCATTAGCAGTCCTAGCCCCCTTCCCGCAGCCCATTTCCAGTTCTAGCCCCTCCATCAGCCCATTTCCAATTCTAACCCCATCCCAATTAGCCCATTTCCAGTTCTAATCCCCCATCAGCCCATTTCCAGTTCTAGTTCCCCCATAGCCCATTAGCAGTCCTAGCTCCCCCTCCTGATAAGTTTTTCCATTTCTAATACCCCCTTCCCTCCCCAGCCCAGCTCCAGACCTTTAGGGAACTGGGGGGGGGGGGGGGGAATGACTGCAAATGCTGCTGCTGCCGCTGCAGCATGAAGTGCCCTGCCTCGGCAGCCTCCCCGGGAGAGCCCTTACAGACCTCTCCCCCCCCCCCCCCCGCACCGGCTCAGCTTAGAGGCTCAATTTTAACAGAGCCACGTGAAAGGGAAACACTCTCCCTTTGCGCGGCTCTGCAGAGCTGAGTTGGGGGGGGGGGCGATGTGTGAGGGCTCTCCCAGGAAGGCGGCCGCCGCAGGGCACTTCATGCTGCCACTGCTGCTGCTCCAGCAGCAGCGGCAGCAGCTTCTGCAGCCAGGGTTTTTTTTTTTTTTGTTATTATTTTGAAGGCCGAGTGAGGCGGTCTTTTTGAGGGCAATTTTTGCCACCTTCAAAAAGATGCCACCTGGGGCAACTGCCTCACTTGGCCTCATTATAGAGCCTCCCCTGGGCACAGGACTATAAGGTTAGTAAGAAGAAAGTCCAAATGTGTCAGCAGGAAGTAGTTTTCCTTGGACAGAAGGTGTCAAGAAATGGGTGGAGAGTTGCAGAAGAAAGACAGGTTTAGGGCAGTAGCAAAATGCCAGACAGTAACCCAGGTGCATACGCTTCTAGGCCTCATTATACTGTGAGAACAGCAGGTTTAAGGAAATTGCTGAAGGGCATGGGACCTAAGATGGGAGGAGCACAGTAGTAGTGTCCCCTGAGGAATGGGCATGGGTGGAGAGTTTGATTCAGGATATACAACAGCTCAGCCGTTAGATAGCCCTATACCTGGGCGATCTTTGGTCTTCCATGTCACCCAGGATGACCAGGGTTGGACAGCGGTAGTGACCCAGGAGGACAAGGGAGGGTCCCCTTGCATTCCTTTCAGGTACATATTCAGAAATTAAAAAGAATTTTACTATGTGCGAGCGTGCAGTTGTTGCCTGTGCATCTGTAGTAAAAGCAGCAGAAAGATGGATTGGAGACTTAGTTGAGATGCATTCTGCCCATTAAGTCCCAGCACTTTTAGGTGCACCCAGAACAGATTTACAGCACAAAGGATGGCTAAATATCTAGCCACCCTATATGCCCCATATTAACTTTCCTTCCTCCATCTACAAGGTTGCCCTATAAGGGATTGATTCACGAGCAATTAGATCCAGGGCATGTTTGTCAGGTGGCAAAAGATAGGGCATCTTCACAGGATACACTCATTGAAAGAGGAAGGCAGATAAATGTAGACGCAGGGCTGGTCCATCCATTCTGCAAGAATGTTGTTCGCACAGGGCCCCACGCCAATATCTCGCATTCAGCACCGGCAGGCAGGGCAGCTTTAGAGGGAGCCGGAGAGGTCCTGGCTCACCTCTGAAAGCCGCCAAAGTGAAGAGCGCCTTTTTTCTTCACTTCAGTAGCTATATTACAGTATAGGATGCTGACACGACGAAGTCAAAGGGGACTTCCTGTTTCCCGGCACTCAGTGCGCTAGCGTCCTATACTATAATACAGCTGTCAAAGTGAAGAAAAAAAGGCGTTCTTCACTTCAGCAGCTGTCAGAGATGAGCCATGGCCTCTCTGGCTCCCTCTAAAAACATTCGGACAGCCACAGGGCTCTTCGGGGGGGGGGGGGGGGACTAGAATGGGAATAAGACTGGAAATAGCTGATGAGGAGGGGGGCTTGGACTGGAAATTGACTGAGTGGGGGGAGCTTGGACTGGAAATTGGCTGAGTAGGGGGAGCTAGAACTGGAAATAGCTGATGGGGAAGGGGCTTGGAATGGAAATGGGCTGAGTGGGGAGGAGGGGAGCTAGGACTGGAAATGGGCTGATCAGGGGCTAGGATAGGATTGGAAATGGGCTGATGGGGAGGCTAGGATTGGAAATGGGCTGAATAGGGGGGAGCTAGATTGGAAATAACTGATAAGGAGGTGCTTGGAATGGAAATGGGCTAAGTGGGGGGAGCTAGGACTGGAAATGGGCTGATGGGGGTGCTAGGATAGGACTGGAGATGGATGGGGGAGCTAGGACTGGAAATGGGTTGATGGAGGGGCTAGGAAAGGATTGGAAATGGGCTGATGGACGGGCTAGGATAGAACTTGACAGGGTTGATGGGGGAGCTAGGACTGGAAATGGGCTGATGGGGAGCTAGGACTGGAAATGGGCTGATGCGGGGGAATGGGAGAATGAGACTAGAAGGGAGCGGATGCTGAGAGGGGCTGGGACTAGAAGGGAGCTGATGTTGGGGGAGGACTAGAATGGGATGGGGCTGCGGGAGTGAGGATGGAGAGGGGAAAAAATATTTTGTGTGGGAGGGAAGAATAATCTACGATTGACCAGGTATTGGGCGAGTAAGTGGGAATTGAGGATGGAGGGGTAAAATATGAGTGGATGAAAAAGGAATAAAGAAAGAAATGGAGGAAAAAACAAAAGGAGAAAAATCAGTATGTTAAAGCAGATGTAGAGAGAGAATGGAAAAAAATTAGGAGAGAAGAAAGGACAAATGGATAGCAGATCATGGAGAGTTAGCAGAAGACATAAAGAAACCAGAAGAAAGTGACTAGAGCAATAGCAACTGAAAAATAAAATGCACAAACAACAAAAGGTAGAAAAATACTTTTTTATTTTAAATTTATTAACTGGAATATCAGCTCTGGGAAATTTGTATCGTTAACGTCTGCGTTTTGTTTATTAATTTATAGTTTTATTTCTGCAGTGTTGTTGCACATTCCAAGTTTGGCTTTTGGGGTTCTCAGTTTAATTATTGTCTTCCTATTTCTAAATTGTGATCCCTTATTCTTTGTTTGGTGATGGTCTATGTTCTGCATGCGTGGAGTTGAGGAGTAGCTTAATGGTTAGAGCATTGGTTTGGTAACCATGAGACTAGAATTTGACTCCCAGTGGTACTCCTTGTGGCCTTGGACAAGTCATTTAACCCTCCATTGCCTCAAGAAAAAAAATCCAAGTTATCAATGCCCCTGGTTAATGTACATTACCAAGTTTAAGTTTCAATGTAAACTGCTTTGATTGAAATGATAAAGCAGTTTATAAAACCAGTTGTGTAAATTTGTAGCTGAGGTATTCTGTTTATGTAGTTTCTATTTGACAGTGCCGCTTGTTCTCTTTCCCGAGTAGGAGATGTATTGGTATTCTCTGAAATGTATTGGTTTAATATTTGCAGTGTTGCCTTTTGATATGCAGGGTATTGTGCTTTGTGAGTCCTAGTAGTGCTGTTATGATATGGCGGGTTTGCTATGGGTTCTAAATGGGCAGTGTTTGTAGTACTTCCTAATCTGCCTGGTGATTGCTACTGGAATATAGTAATGTAGAAATATGATAGTCTTTCTTTATCCATACACTCATTAAGAAGCATGTTTGCTAAACGTAAGTGCATGTTAGCATTATGCAAATATTTATGCAAATGAGGCCTGGCAATGAATCTCTGCACATGGCCCTGTACCCTCCTTGGGCCGCCCCTGCATAGACGCTTCTGTTCTTGTCCCCCAGGAGAACCCCACAGGAATAGGAATAGCTGTAGTGGAAAAGGGAGCTTTGAGCATCAGGGATTGAGAGTGGTACGATCACTTTCTCCTAAATATTACACTTCTCAGTCTGCAGAAGTGCTGTTAGCTACTGCTTTAACATTTCAGATCCTATGACTATTGTTTTAGATTCTGAGTCTGCTATGAAGACTTTTATAGGATATTTACAGTCATAGGGCAGGACAGGATTTAAATGGGGTTGTGGGAAGACAGTACAGCACTTGTCTCTGTTAACATTGCTTCAGGAAATACTAGCAATTAAATGCACTCTGGCAGTTCCAATACCATGCAATGTGTGCCTTCTAGTCAGTGCTGACTCCTGGTGATCCAGCAGCCCCTGGGTTTTCTTGGCAGTGTGACCTGAAGTAGATTTCCAGGCCTTTTTTCTGAGGCAATGAAGGGTTAAGTGACTTGCTGAAGGCCCCAAGGAGTACCACTGGGAATCAAATTCTAGTCTCATGGTTACCAAACCGATGCTCTAACCCAGGGGTCTCAAACACGCGGCCCGCGAGAGCATTTTCTGCGGCCCGCGACGCACGTCCTGCTTTGCGTTGCATTTTTTTGTCCTCCTGATGTTTCTATATTTATTTTACCTCGCGTGATTCCGGGGCTGCATGGTGTTTCTTACGTCCGCGTCACACGCCTGCCCTCCACCAATGAGCGACAGGCAGGAGGAGGAGAAAAAGGAGGAGGGGGGGGGGCCCGGGCCCAGAAGCAGTGTGAATAGCCACGAGGTACCAGCGCCGTGAAGAATCGCCTGCTTGGATCGTTGGACTCGGAGGATCGCCAGGGTGCACAGCTCTCCACGGCAGGTAAGGAAGCAGTCTGCCCAGCCCTGCCTCCCTCAGTCCCTCTCCTCTTCGGCTTTCAGAGCCGCGAAGGGAGAGCTTCTCCCTCGCGACTCTGTTAAGCTCGAGGGGGCAGAGGGGAAATTTCCCATAAGCCTCAGCCAGCTTAAAAGAGTCGCGAGGGAGGACTCTCCCTTCGCGGTTCTAAGCCGAAGAGGAGAGGGAGGGAGGGAGGGGGCCTGCCTGCCTGCCTGCGATTTTTGGGAGGGAGGGAGGCCTGTGATTTTTGCCAAAGAAGGAAGGAGGGAGGGAGGGAGGGAGAGGGAGGGGGGCCTGTGATTTTTGCCATGGAGGGAGGGAGGGGGGCCTGTGATTTTTGCCAAGGATGGGGGCCTGTGATTTTTGCCAAGGAAGGAGGGAGAGGGAGGGGGGCCTGTGATTTTTGCCAGGGAGGGAGGGAGGGAGGGAGGGGAGGGGAGGGGAGGGGAGGGGGCCGGAAAGTGCAACCGAAAAAAAAATGCACAAAAGGTAGGAAAATATCTCTTTATTTTGAGTTTATTAACTGGAATATGTCAGCTCTGGGAAATGTGCATCATTAATGTCTGTGCTTTAGTACAAGAAATTAATTTATAGTTTTATTTCTACAGTGCTGAGGTATTCTGTGTAATTCCTATTTGACATTGCTACTTGTTCTCTTTTCCCAGTAGGTCATGTATTCTCTGAAATGTATTGATTTAATATTTGCAGTGTTGCCTTTTGATAGGTAGGGTCTGGTGCTTTGTGAGTCCTGGTAGTGCTGTTATGATACGGGGGGTTTGCTATGGGTTCTAAATGGGCAGTGTTAGTAGTAGTTCCTAATGTGCCTGGCGGTTGGCACTGGATTATAGTAATATAGAAATTTTCTAGTCTTTCTTTATCCATGCACTCATTATGCAACATTATGCAAATATTTATGCAAATGATGCCCCTTATGCAAATGAGCCCCCCGTGTCTTATGCGGCCCCCGGGTTACTTTAGAAGTCCTCATTCGGCCCTCAAAGCAATTTGAGTTTGAGACCCCTGCTCTAACCATTAGGCTACTCCTCCTCCAGCAGTTCCTATAGCTGTGGTTAAATGTAAAGCACATCAAAGGTCAGGAGAACACAGTGAATAGAAGAATCAGGCAGTTCTCCTAGGACAAGCAGGATGAGTCAGCCACACTTGGTGACGTCATCCGACGGCACCGAGACGGAAGTACTCTCCATAGCTCAGAAGGGCTTTGCCCTTCTGAGCATGGGCCAACTGGCCCTGCCCCCTGGCCCGCCTCTAGCTAGCCAGTTTCAGTTCTTCCGCCTTGCCAGCAAGACGGACTTCGTTACTCTCCAACTGAAATTACACAATTCTGAACAAAAAGAGGATCCCCTCTACACGAATTCTTTCCAGATCACTGCAAAGGTATTATATACATCTGAGAAGAGATCTAGGATGAACAACGCTACAAGAAAGACCTGGGAAAGAAGCCCGGCAGCCCAGGACGTGCCTAATAGGCCTCCGTCCCCGGCCAGCCTTCTGATCAAAAAAGAGGATCCCCTCTACACGAATTCTCCAGATCACTACAAAGGTATTACATATATCTGAGAAGAGATCTAGGATGAGCAACTATACAAGAAATACCTGAGAAGGAAGCCCGGCAGCCCAGGACGTGCCTATAAGGCCTCCGTTCCCGGCCAGCCTTCTGATCGAACTCCTACCTCTTTCTCCAGCGGCAGAAACACAGGATCCGGAGGAATGGGCTTCAAAAGAGGATCCCAGTCAGGCGGTAGCCTTGTGGCAACCCGGGATGCGCCTAGGAAGGCCTTGGCTCCAGATGTGCCTCTTAGGCCTCGGCTCCGGCTGTGCCTCTTTATTATTTATTTTATTTATTAACAATTCTTATATACCGCACTATTAGACATCAGCGCGGTTTACATTGAACATAAAACATCCGACAGTTTACATATGTCTGGTCGTTACATTTAACAGGAAGTATAACTTGGCGAAATAGGGGAAACAAATACAATGCAGGGTTATCTGATAAGGATATCCTGGTTAACTATATACAACAGTGGTACAATAGTATATGGAGCAACTAGTTATTTACATTGTGAAGTTGGCCTGTTGCGGGGGTCTATCTGTTTGACCACTTCTGCTATTCACCTGGGGGTTATGTTCGGAGCTGTCATTGAGATATTTAAGGAAGAAGAAATGCTTTAAAGCCTTTCTAAACTGACTTAGATTAGGTATTGATCTGATTTGTGCTGGTAAGGTGTTCCATAGAGATGGGGCGCAGAATTGGAAGGCTCTGTTGGCTGTTGATCTAGTGCATCTTGTGGTCTCTTAGGCCTCCATCCCCAGCCGCGGGCCTCCGGTAGACCTCCGGCGCGCGGTATGCGCCTAGGAAGGCCTTGGCTCCGGATGTGCCTCTTAGGCCTCCATCCCCAGCCACGGGCCTCCGGTAGACCTCCGGCGCGCTGACATCTTCAGAATCCCCTCCAACTACGGCTCCGGTTCTTGCCACGGGGAGTTCGGCTATCCGGCAGGACACGAGGTCCTCATGGCGGCGGCCATCTTGTCTGATGACATCACTGGCCAGGCTCCTCCCCCTATGGCGCCATTGGCCGGAGATCCAGGTCTTGAGGAGGAGCCACTCTTACAGAGCATTTTCTCGCGCCAACACCTCCGCGCCGAATGGGACCAGCGCCAAGTGAGTTCTGCGCCGATACACATGTGTCCCCTTCGCGCCGAACCGACCTTGGTGCGCTTCCCTGCATTTGCATTGTATGGCGACTGAGTTCTCTGCGCCGATTCACAGAGCGCCGGCCTTCGCCCGAACTGGCCCTCGTGCGCTTCTCTGCATTGCATTGCTTCCTGTTAACAGCGAATTCCACCAGGCTATAAAGGTGAAGACACTGATTCAATGTTGCAGGATAATTGTATCCAAAAGCCATGAAAAATGCCGGGGAACCCTCCGCGTGGAACAACATCACCGGCGCGGATGGAGGGGTTAGAGGAGTGTCTTCCGTGATCGGCCCCTCCTTTTTGGATGACAATGGCGCTGCCGATGCAGATCTCAGCCTTTCACAGCTAGTGCTGTAATCTGAACCTTCAGGCCTTGGTTCCTTGAGGGCTAATAGCATCCTAAATGGCCCGATGATCACGGCTCTCACCTGCAGTGCCATGGTCGGTGAGAGGGAATCCATCCAAGGGGTGAGAGGGAATCCCAAGGGCTCTCCCCGCTGGTGCTACATTGTGCCGCTAAATCAAGCACACGACAACACCGGAAGACCCACAGGGGTGACCAGACACGCTGAAATGGGGTCTGGACCCGGTGAGGGACAGCTTCGGTTCCTACCCGTTCCCAGGCAGCAGCCCCGGGAGCATCGGAAAAAGGGCACACCTTATCAGACCGGAAAATTCGACGGTCCCCTGAAGGCATCCAGGTGTTCAATGGGAAGCGATTATAAGTAGTGCATCGGAAACAGCGTGGTGAAGGGCCACCAACAGCCAACTTCTGACTTGGTGGCAACAGTGTGGTGCAGTGCACACAACCAGTGTGTTCATAGTCAGAATAGCACAGGTTCAAGACCCAGCTGTGGCTCCTGCAGACCACGCCCCCCCCCCCCCCAAGGATGCCCTCCTTGGATCCCCAGAGAAGTGGATGTCGGAGTATCACCGGGATGCATCACACCTAAAGCAGGTTACTATCAACAGCAATAACTATGCTCTGAGGACATAGCCATGTGCCGCAGCGGCACACGGAGCTTCAGAACAGCACCGGCTCCCTTGGACGCAGAGCCCCGGGAGTTGAGAAGTCTCGGTGACCCCCGAATATAGCTTAAAAAGGGCAAGGGATGTCTGGCCAACACCAGAACTCGATCCTGCCGGAGCTACGTCAGACTCTGCTTCTTGACCATGCCCACTGTGACGTTAGCCTCCCTATGGTCACCATCGGATGTCCTGTAGTAGAGCTACAGCCAAAGAAGACAGCAGGGCGCAGGAGCTTGCACACTGGAACTGCTCCGTCGCCCACCTCCGATACACAGTCCAACATCGGCCTGATCCCATATCCTTCCCCATGACAACCCGACCGTGACAAGGGTCACAGGTTCAGGTCCCAGCTGCGGATCCATGCTCCTGTATCCCACAAAGCATGTCATGCTCCTGTATATAATCACAGGAGGACACACCTGTATCCTGCAAGCATGTCATGCTCCTGTATATAATCCCAGGAGGACACACCTCCATCAACCCGAGTGGAGGAGTAGCTTAAAAGTTGGGACGCCTTCCTAACACCCAAGAGATCTGGTTCTCCATCAATCTTGGGCAGGTCTCCTGCCCCGGAAGTGTCTTCACAGGATACCCTGTTCAGCCGCTATATACTGAAATTAAACAAGGCCTGCATCAATCAGCCTTTCCCTGCCTCTGCTCCAGGGGACAAGGCAAATGACTTCGTCCAACGAGAAGGTCACCAATCCGCAAATTGGGCGGTTCTGTCGGGCCAGCCCCATCTATCGCACCCAACAGCACTCCTGACTCGGCAGCTTGCCCATACTGCCAAGGCCAACCTCCAATAACATTGGTCCTAAAGGGAATCTGCGCCGGAGGCAGTATCTTCTACTATAACTTTCCCTGCACAGGGGCTCCAAGTCCCACATAACATTGGTCCTAAAGGAATTCTGTGCCGGAGGCAGTATCTTGTGCTAGAGCACTCTCCCTACATGGCTTCCAGTCCCTCTCACACCTCCAGGCATCCTTTAGCGCCATGCTCCTGCTTCAGGCGGAGCCATTATTAGAAAATGTTGTCATGCGAAGCATCTGCCACCTCACTGCTGAGGACATTCGCAGCACTATCCAACGTGACACACGGTTACAAACGCCTGGTTCAGGTTGAGCATATGCCTACAACTCCTACCGAGGACTCTAATTCCTGACGAGGCATACAAGCTCTCTCAAGTTGCCTACCTTCTAACCAAAGATGGCTGGTTCAGTAGCGCCACACCACTCCGGCTAGGGCTATCGAACGCCCCAAACAGAAATCACAACAAGCAGACACAAGCAGGGCACTCTTACCACCAGGTTCCTGTGCTAATAGCAACACGGCCCTCTTACCACCAGGTTCCTGTGCTAATAGCAACACGGCCCTCCAAGGACGGTGGACATGGCCAAGGCAAAATGTGGGCTACCCTCTGCCATCAGACAACAACAATTCAGTCCAATCCTCCCTTGCTGACTCCTCAGTATGGCGCCACCTCCTGGTAGGAAAACAACTGCTTCACGCATTGGGGAGGCTGCATAAGCCATGTGTGGAAACCCTCTGCCCCCTTCAGGGCTCAGGTCAATGGCCTGCGCTGATGTTCAAGGGAAACATACCCTGCCCACAGCCTGCCCTTCTCCAAAAAAAAAAAAAGGCAGTGGCTTCCACCTGGCCTTGGGGGGTCCTGTACCCCCAGCGGCACTTGCCGATCGAGAAACAAGATCTATAAGTACAGACAAGGCCAAAACCAGGTTGATGTGGCCTTGTGCAAGGTGACAGAGCCCTACGGCAATAAACGCAGGTCCTGCAAGCACGAGTGCAAGGTGCATTAGTCGAGGCCACTAGCAGATCAGCATTGTACCAAGGTCACAAGGCCGTTGTACAAAGGTCACGAGGGCAGACAATTCATGGGGATGCGAGCACACGGACAGTGCACCCCTATGACTCTGCTCTCCAGGTCCAGACAAGCACACAGCAGGTGGCTGTAGTCCCGCACCTGCACAGAAGGGAACATGTTCCCGCTTCTCTACAAGCACTCAAAACCTCGACTGCCAGACTACCTGCAGGTAGCAACTCACAATCTTGGCCATCAGCTTCCTTCTCCCATTGGTGGGTCTGAACACAAAGCGACCTGCTCACCTCACGGTGAGCAGGAAGGACAACCGTTTAAAGACGGTCAGAGCCGGGTCATCAGATGGCCACTGTGTGGTGCAGTACACACACGCAGTGTGTTCAAGAGCAGAATTCACAGGTTCAAATCCCTTAACCGGTGTATTTCTCCCTAAACGTATGGCCCTGGGACTCCTGGATATCTCTTCCTCCCACCAAGTGCGGGTGGACAAGGAGTATCTCGAGAGGCCTACATGGTGGGCAACCGCCAATTCAGAACTGACTTGTTGTCTCCTAATCTGATATGAATGAAAATCAATCCTGCAGGCCTTACACAAGCATCTGGAACCAGGCAGGCCAGGCGCGACCCCCGGTGACTGCGCCCAGCAGCCTTGCGGCCACTTGCAGGCAAATAACTGCCAGTCCAATGGCATATTGCATAGCCATCCATGGAGTACCTGCCACACACATAGCGATCCATGGCGTACCTACCACACACGTAATGCCATCACGGCCATGGAGTACCTACCGCACACATAGCGATCCATGGCGTACCTACCACTCACGTAATGCCATCACGGCCTCAGACGCACCGCACGCCTGGGCATCATCATCACTCCTACGCAGCTACATGCCCAGGAACAGCACAGGACCCAAATCTCCTTCGCATGCGATCCTTCATGCCTAGGACATACACGGAGCAATCCACATCAACAAGGGATCAAACTCTTCTTCGCTGTGACCTTAAAACCGGTCCCAGCGGACCCCACCTCTACAAATTCTTTATGCTCCACCATCAACGGGAACGGTCATGAGCACACACAGAGGCATGCCCAGGACTAGCGGTGATAGGACCTACCGAAGGAGCATTGACAGGACACCTACAAAGACTACATACTGCAGACGCATCGCCTAGCGGTCTTGGTCTAGGCTGATACCTCCTGCCTGGCCACTCCTAACCAAGTCATGAACTTGTCATGGCCCATACCCTCGCAGCGTTACTTCTCTAAATGCATCACGCTGTAGTACTGTCAATATGGCTGCTGGTCCTAACCCGGCCCGCTGCGACCTCATTACCGTCGCTGCATTAAGGCTTCAATCTTGCACCACTCTGGTCACGCTTCCAGCATTGATACCTTGGCTATCCCTGCTCGCAGCGGATAACTCAGTTTTCGGCGGGACTCTGCTGCTGCACCTCTGCCTATTAGACCATTCTCGGCAGTCGCACATTGAGACAGTATACTCGCGCAACCACCGCTGCTGCTTAGGCGCGAGGTGGGTCTGCATGTCTACACGTTCTGTATTACTACACGCTCACCTCAAATGAGCACATTCTCATTAGCACTACACGCGGCATATCGTACTGTACGTGCACAATGCAGGTTGGCACATGGCGCGTTGACCGCCACCAGGTACCCAGGGCACATCTAAAACATCCAGCCCTGATAACGTGTCACCTGAACCTGATCTCAGCTTCCCCCTTCCACCGCAGCGCATTACAGCTTGGGAGGCACCAAGTGTGGCTGACTCATCCTGCTTGTCCTAGGAGAAAACAGAGTTACTTACCTGTAACGGAGTTCTCCGTGGACAGCAGGATAAGTCAGCCACACATACCCGCCCTCCTCCCCTGGGAAGGGGCTCGGCTTGATCAGTGCCCGCCTTCTAGCGGCTAAGGCTCAGCTAGTGACGAACTGGCTAGCTAGAGGCGGGCCAGGGGGCAGGGCCAGTTGGCCCATGCTCAGAAGGGCAAAGCCCTTCTGAGCTATGGAGAGTACTTCCGTCTCGGCGCCGTCGGATGATGTCACCAAGTGTGGCTGACTTATCCTGCTGTCCACGGAGAACTCCGTTACAGGTAAGTAACTCTGTTATTCTTTAGCAAAACAGGCAGCGGTGAGGGCTCCACCCAAGTTGTCACAGCTTGTACTATTGCTAGAGGAGAGACAGACGCACAAGATTTACTGGTAGGTGTACAAACAGCAGCTACAGGGGAAGAGAAGAGAAAATGGAAATCAGCAAGATGTGAAATGAATCAGAGAGGTTTGTGGGAACACCCAAGTGCAGCAGTGTGCATATCTCCATTTTATTTTTATTTAACAGTTCTTTTATACCGCACTCTTTGATATCAGTGCAGTTTGACTCTTTGACAATTAAAAGCTGTCTTGAGTTTACATACAACAGGGGAAGTAACAAGGATTTATAAACTTAGGGAAACTTTGTACATATTATGTAACAGACTATTTACAGTGCTCAGAATCTATTTGATGTGCATCAGGAGTCAGAGCAATTGCAAAGTCATTTTACAGGCTTGGGCAGTGATACTGGTGGCGGTGAGGCGTTGTTGGGATGTGAGAAGTGTATCAGGAACAGGTGATGTTTCAGGGCTTTTCTAAATTGCATGTTATAATTGGTATTGCCATCTCTGCATGGAATGTCAGTCTCTCAGGACTCTGCTCAGAGAATTACAGAAGAATTTGTGGTGCCCCGGAATAAAACAAATTGTGATCCAATATATGTCTTTGTGTAAAATATGCTCACAGGACAATTCTTATGCTATACAAATAACTCCCATAGGAGCTATGTTGCCACATCCTTCGGGACCTTTTCAAAATCTTCACATTGGTTTCACTGACATGCAGATTCTTATACAGGTACTTGCCAGTGTGTGTATGTGCCTTTTCTCAGTGTATTGAATCCTTTCCCTGCAGAAGGGAAATGGCAGGACTACTAGTGATGCATCTAGTGGAGGATATTATTCCCAGGTTTGGTTGCCTCCAGAAAATTCAAACAGACAATGGGACATACTTCCATAATAAATTAATTCAGAAACTTACTGAGGGGTTGAGGGTGCAACATTCGTTTGTTTGTGTTTACAGGCCACAAGCAAAGAGACTATGGTCAATGGATTACTAAAGAAAATGCTTCGTAAGATTCTACATTCTATAATTTGACTTGGCTAACAGCTTTACCTTTTGCTTTGTTTTCTATCAAGAATTCCCCATTAAAGACATCTCATCTGACACCTCACCAGCGACACCTACTGGACAGCTCTCCATGCAGCATGGGCAGTGATACAAGAAGCTGTAGATCACCTTCCACCTAATACGAGCACTGAGAAACATCTCTCTTTCAGCCCAGGGAACTAAATGTATCTGAAGTACTATACCCGGTCTTGTTTGACTGAGCCATTCTTTGTCGGCCCTTACAAGGTCACTGTGGTCAATCCGTTAGCTTTGCAGATGGAGGGATCTTCACAGTGGCATCACATTACCAGAGTGCGACCAGCTCCTTACTTTGAGACAGCATGAAATCTCTATGGATGTTTGTGGGACTCTTTGGGGTGGTATGGGCATTGTTGCATTCTTATACTCCATCATTGCATTCTAACACACGGTATCAGGAAACCAAGCTTTTAAGCAATGCCACAAACTATATAGTATGCAGAGCTTCACCCCCTTCTGCTCACTCCGGAGAGTACTTAGTGGCTGAACCTGTATCTTCTAGTGATGCATTATGTCTTTATACAACTATGCATCCGGGGAGTGAGACTCTCCTGTCTAAGATGGTTCATTATCGTTATATTCTGAATATATATATATATATATATATATTTATATATATTCTATATACATTAATTGTAACAATTTATTTATTTAGACAGATTTGTATCCCACCTTATCCTTCAATCAAAGTGGTCACAATACAAATGGAAGGTTACAAATAACATAGGGTAGATAAGACTAACAAACAAACTAAAAGAATTAATGTAATAAAATGGACCTATTGGTAAAAACTATTGATTATATATCAAATTATAAGTTTCAGCAAATAGCAGGGTCTTTAAGGCCTTGCGAAAATCTTTAATATCTGTCATAATTCTAAGGTTCATCGGAAGAGAGTTCCAAAGTTTGGAAGCAGTAAGGAAGGAGCTCTTTTTGAAGTTGCTTGTTTAGTCCTACAGTATCCAGCAGGGGTACCAATTATGTTGTCATTATTGGCACTGCTTCTTCTTGGTCTATTGATAACATCTCTAGTTATAATATTTTGTAATGCATCTGCTGATAGCTGATTGTAAATTCTAAAGATAATTAAAAGTGTCTTGAATTTTGACATGACACTTACTGGAAGCCAGTGTAATTGTTGTAGGACAGGGGAGATATTACTGGTTCAGTAAAACGGATCATAATACATGCAGCAGTATTCTGAACCATCTGGAGAGGGTGTAGAGTTAGCTGAGGGAGGCCTTGATAAAGCAGATTTCCGTAATCTAGGAACGGGGTGATGAGAGCCTGACAAACGGTACGGAAACGGTCTTGATGGAGTAATGGCTTTAGTTTTCTCACAATCTTTAGACGATGATAGGCCTTGTTAGCAGTTTTAGCAATGTGAGATTTAAGGTTCAATGCCTTATCCAAAATTATGCCAAGTTATTTGATTTAGTTTTTAACTATGATGGGCCTACCTAGTAAACCAATAGTATTTGGAGGAATGAAATTAGGGTTCCTAGTAACAAACATTACCTCAATTTTGTCTTAAGTGTAAAGTTATTATTTAAAAGCCAGGTATTCATATCTTGGAGACATAGTTACTCACCTGTAGCAGGTGTTCTCCAGGAGCAGCAGGAATCAGTCCTCACTTATGGGTGACGTCGGCGCCGACGGAGCCCTCGCGGAGCAATTTTCCCCAGCTTTCGAAGAAAGCCTTTGGGAATTGCAGCGCGCATGCGCGGTCCCCTTCCCGCCCAAGGGTGCTATCTTGCTCAGTCTGATGACATAGCGAAAAGACAGCAAAAAAGGTTTGCAAAAACATATAACAAGAATAACTGCAACTCCAAGGGGAGGAGGGAGGGTAGTGAGGACTGATTCCTGCTGCTCCTGGAGAACACCTGTTACAGGTGAGTAACTACTCTTTCTCCAGGACCAAGCAGGAAGTCAGTCCTCACTTATGGGACTCCCAAGCTTAAGGCTACCGGAGACCTCAAGCCGAAAAATGAGCTCCCTCAAGCTCAACAGTACAGAAGGAAGGAAGCTTCTCTGAATACGAATCCGGCCGGCAGCCCAACACCAGGGCCGGAGGGCAGGAGTTGCCTAGACCTCAAAGAGATTGTGGAGGACTGCCTGTCCGAAAGCACTGTCCCTGCGGGACTCCCTCTCCAGGCAGTAATGAGCCGCAAAAGTCTGGCTGGAAGACCAAGTAGCGGCCCGGCAGATGTCTGCCAACGGAACAGAGCGGAGATGAGCTACTGACGCAGCCTTCGCCCTGACACGGTGCGCCGTGACTCGACTCTCTAAGGAGAGGCCGGCTGCCCCATAAGCCCAGGCGATACAGTCAGCTACCCAGATGGACAAAGTACGCTTAGAGACAGGTACCCCCAACCGATTGGGGTCAAAAGATATGAAAAGCTGGACAGCTGTTCTATGCTCTTGCATACGGTCCAGATAGAAGGATAAGGCTCTTCTACAGTCCAGGGTATGCAGAACGGTTTCAGCTCGGCTGGTATGCAGCCTGGGAAAGAAGGTCGGAAGAACCACCTCTTGATTGATGTGAAAAGGGGAGACCACCTTTGGAAGAAACTTAGGGTGAGTCCGTAAGACTACCCTATTCTTGTAGAACCTAGTGTAAGGGGGCTCCGACACTAGGGCCTGTAGTTCACTAACGCGCCTAGCGGAGGTAAGGGCTACCAAGAAGAGAGTTTTCCAGGAGAGGAAACGAAGAGGGCAGGTAGCCATGGGTTCAAAGGGCGGACAGGTAAGCCTTTGCAAGACCACATTGAGATCCCAGTCAGGAGCTGGAGGGCGCAACGGAGGCTTAAGCAGAAGAAGGCCTCTGAGAAAATGCGCCACCAAGGGGTGCGAGGAAAGAGGCTGGCCCTCCACCGGCGAATGATGAGCAGAGAGAGCACTGAGGTGGACTCTGATAGAGTTGGATTTGAGGCCTAGATCGGAGAGGTGAAGCAAGTATTGCAGTACCACCGATACTAAGCAGGCGAAGGGGTCCTCAGAGCGCTGAGAACACCATACCGAGAAGCGACGCCATTTAAGGGCGTAAGATTTCCGGGTGGAAGGACGCCAGGACGACAGCTTCCACCTCCGGAGGAAGGAGGAGCGGAGCTAGGACTACCCTTTCAGCAGCCAGGCCATCAGATGAAGGGCCCGGAGGTTGGGGTGCAGGAGAGTACCCTGATCCTTGGTCAGGAGATCGGTCTGAAACCCCAGAGGAAGAGGGGTGTCCACCGCTAGCTGCAGGAGTAGAGGGAACCAGGGTTGTCTCGGTCACCTGGGCGCTACCAGGATCACGGAGGCCCTGTCCTGGACAACTTTGAACAGCGTCCGGGACACAAGTGGCGTGGGAGGAAAGGCATACAGTAGGCCCATGAACCACGAGATGAGGAAAGCATCTGGCGCTACTCCGAGAGGATGCGGGCGCCGAGAGCAGAACCTGGGAAGTTGTCGGTTCAGAGGACTGGCAAAGAGATCCACGGTGGGGAGGCCCCACCGGTGGAAGATCTGCTGGACAACTACGGGGTTCAACCTCCATTCGTGTGGCTGCAGAATCCGTCTCAGTTTGTCGGCCAGGCAATTGTCCTGCCTGGGCAGGTAAACAGCCTTGAGGAGGATGTCATGGTCGACTGCCCAAGAGCACAGTCTCCGAGCCTCCTGACATAGAAGGAGGGAGCCCGTGCCCCCCTGTTTGTTCACGTAGAACATGGCAACCTGATTGTCCGTCTGCACCAGTACAGACTGACGGGAAGTGAGGTGAAAGAAGGTCCGCAGAGCTAGGCGGATCGCCCACAGCTCCAGGAAGTTTATCTGCTGAGCAGCTCCCAAGGTGTCCAAAGACCTTGAGTGCATGCTCCCTGGCAATGCGCTCCCCATCCCAAGAGAGAGGCATCTGTCGTTAGCACCTGGGAAGGTGGAGGAGACTGAAAGGTCATGCCGAGTACCAGATTGGGCAGGTGAAGCCACCATTGCAGAGAGGAGACCAGGCGGTCGGAGATCTGTATTAAGTCCGTCAGTCTCCCTGTGGCCTGATGCCATTGAGTGCGAAGGCTCCACTGAGCAGGCCTCATATGTAGACGGGCATTCGGAGTGACATGGACCGTGGAGGCCATATGACTGAGCAGTTGCAGGAATTGCCTGGCTGAGACCGGTGACGCGCTGTGGAACCTGCCGGCCAGAGCAATGAGCCTGTTGGCCCGTTCCAGAGGCAAGAAGGCACGAACCTGCAGAGTGTCCAGCCGTGCTCCTATGAATTCGAGATCCTGAGAGGGGAGCAAAGTGGACTTTTTGAAGTTTATGACGAAGCCCAAGTGCTGAAGCAGAGCCACTGTGCATTGAGTGGCCTGAGTGACCTCTAGGGAAGACTGTGCCCGGATGAGCCAGTCGTCCAGGTAGGGGAAGACGAAGAGGCCTTGAAGCCTCAGGAAGGCTGCCACCACTGCCAGGCATTTTGTGAATACCCTGGGAGCGGAGGATAGGCCAAAGGGCAGTACGCGGTACTGATAATGATTCCCTGCCACCACAAATCTTAGATATTGCCGGTGGTCCGGATGAATAAGGATGTGAGTATAAGCATCCTTTAGATCCAAGGAGCATAGCCAATCTCCCTGCTGGACGTAGGGAAGTAGGATTCCAAGGGTAAGCATCTTGAACTTTTCCCGCTGCAGGAACTTGTTGAGGTTGCGTAAGTCCAGGATGGGTCTGAGGCCTCCTGTTCTTTTTGGTATCAGGAAGTACCTCGAATAAAACCCGTGACCCCACAGGTGTTGGGGCATTGGCTCCACAGCCTGTTCCCGAAGCAGACCTTGCAGCTCCTGAAGGAGTACGTCCCTGTGCAGAGGGGGTCTTGGAGGCTCCCCTGGAAAGTAGGGGGGAGGCACCTGGTGAAAATGCAAGAGGTAGCCCTTTTGAACCACCTGCAGCACCCAGGAATCGGATGTTATGGCTGACCACCTGTGTGCAAAGTGGGTCAGCCAGCTCCCCGTGCTGAGCGAAGGCCGCTGAGGGGGGAGAGGCTATGCTGGCATAGTCAAAAACCCTCACCCTGCTGAGCAGGGGGCTGTGTAGTGGGCTTGGGGGCCTTCTGCCTACGGGACCCATTACCCTGTCCCTTAGCCTGCAGGCCCTGATGGGGAGCTACTGATGCTTGATATTGTGGGTGGTGTTGCTTATAGGCAGACACCTTCCTCGGGTAAAAGGGCTTTTTCCCCGTACCCTTCCTCTTCTGTGAAGGGGCAGAGGTCTTTCTGGATAGGTGAGTTCTGGTGAGAGTCTTGGACTCGAGTTCCGCCGCCTTTTCAGCCATGGGCTTGCCAAAGAGGTTTTCACCTCTGCAGGGGACATCGGCCAACTTGTCCTGCACCCATGGCTCGAGGTCGGATGACTGAAGCCAAGCCTGACGGCGAGCACCAATGCCGGCTACGGCTACTCGAGCCGATGCTTCAAAGCCATCGTAGGCTGCTTGAGAAATAAACTTCGAGCACTCTCGAATACCAGCGGACAAGGCCTGGAATCTCTGCAAAGGTTCCTCGGAGAGACCAGCCGAGAACCCGGCAATTTCTTTTGCCAGGTCTTGAAGATACATGCCCATATATAGCTGGTATGTCTGGACTCGGCAAGCAAGCATAGAGCCCTGGAAGCACTTCCTACCGAGGGCATCCAGAGTCCGGGCCTCCTTACCCAGAGGCACCGAGGAGTACATCTTTTGACTCTTAAGTCGATGCATGGCCGATTCCACCACCATGGAATGGTGCGGTAGTTGTGCCTTCTGGAACCCGGGGCTCTTGCAGACTCGATACATGGAATCGACCTGCTTGCTCAACACCGGCGTCGAGGCCGGGCTCTCCCACATGCGGAAGAGCAGCCGCTCTAGCATCGGAGGAACCGGTACAGTAAAGGCCTCCTTCGGGGGAGAGTCATACTGGAGAGCCTCGAGCTCTTCGGCTCGAGGCTCCTCCTCCGGATCCGCGGGGAAGGCCAAAGCCTTGGCCATGTCCATCACGAAATCGGAGAACCGGGTATCCTCCGGGGGGGATTGTCTCCGAGGCTCCAACTCGGGCGAGTCGGAGGGGACGCACCGAGTCTGAAAAGAACCGGGTGACTCGTCCTCCTCTGTGTCCCAGCCCGACTCCTCCGTGGAGAAATCGAGTGGCTCCGTGCGGGCGAGTGCCGAGGACCTCCGCCCCGACGCCGAGGCCGGCATCGACGACCTCGGTCCCGAACGGGAGGCCGAGGGAGACCTTGGCCGAGGATCGACTCGAGCTCGTATGGACTCGAGGATCGGCTCGGCCTCCGGGGTCGACTTGGACGTCGACGTCCCGGTGGTCGGGGCAGATGCACTGGCGAGGCCAGTCATCAATGCCCGCTGCTGGTCCATGAAGGCAGCGATACTGCACTCCAAGGCCGTCAATCTGAGACCAAACTCAGAAGACCCAGCAGCCCCTGACTCGGGCCCCGACAGACGTCGGCTCCCTCGGAGGTGAGTCCACGAGGACTACAGTACTCACGTGTCCAGGAGACTCCACTTCGAGACGAGGATGCTTCGAGGGCCTCTCCACCTCCGAGGACCCGGGGCGGCTGACGGGGCTATGCGACCTGGCCCTCGAGGGACCAGGAGCGTCCTCCGACGCCGCCCTCGTGGGTTTCTTCTTCCGACGGTGTTCTCGGCCGGGGGACCCCAGCTCAGAGGAACTCCGACGATGCTCGGGGCCGGAGTCACGAGATGTCAAAGCCTCTGACGAGGTCCGGGCCCGACCGGACACGGAGTCAGAGAAGATTCTTTCCTTTTGTGACTGCCGACTCCTCAACGCCTTCGAGGACATTTTGTTGCATGGACCACAACTCATCGAGACATGATTGGGTCCGAGGCAACGGAGGCAGCAGTCATGCGTGTCAGTAAGAGACATAAGTCTGGTACAACGATCACACTTTTTAAATCCGCAAGACCGTGCTGCCAGGGAGAAAGAAAAAAAGTGGCGGGAACGCCAGTTACGAAGGACAAAAACCGAAAAAATGTGAACGGACTCGATATTGAAGTATTGAGGCCGGGCGGGAAAAAGGACACGCGTCGAACCGAGAAAAAATAAAATGAAAAAAATCAACTTTTTCAGCGGCGATCACAAACTACATCTGTAGGGCTCCGCGGAAAAAAGAAGACTGAGCAAGATGGCACCCTTGGGCGGGAAGGGGACCGCGCATGCGCGCTGCAATTCCCAAAGGCTTTCTTCGAAAGCTGGGGAAAATTGCTCCGCGAGGGCTCCGTCAGCGCCGACGTCACCCATAAGTGAGGACTGACTTCCTGCTTGGTCCTGGAGAACTAGAAATTGCTGAAAAGTCAAGAGACTGTAAAACAATTGGAGTATATACCATGATGTCATCAGCATAAAGGTGATAATGGAATTTGTGTAGTTTAATAATATTGCATAAAGGTTGGATATAAATGTTGAACAGAATAGAAGATAAAGCTGAATCTTGTGGCACTCTTTGAATGATTGGAAATTGCAAAGATTTTTTTTTGGTCACATTTGACTTGATGCATATGACCTTCCAAGTAAGAGCTAAACCAGTTTAGAGTATTCTTTCGTAAACCTATATGATGCAAACGGTGCAGTAGCTTAGAATGAGATATTGTGTCAAAAGCAGCTGAAACATCCATGAATACTAGCAGAAATCCATTCTTAATGTTAGCGATACCTCTTAAAAGATTATCAAACAGAGAGGTGAGCAAGGTTTCAACATTGTGTTGTGGTTTGAAGCCATGCTGGTGAATGTCCAGTGGTGCATGTAAGTCCAAGGGATCCTGAAGTTGATTTTGTACTGATTTTTCAATGACTTTGGTAAGGAATGATAAGCTGGAAATTGGACGGTAAGATTTTGGATCAGAAGGGCCTAGTGTGTTATTCTTAAGGACTAGCTGAATCATGGCTTGTTTTAATCACTATGGTAAGTATCCTTGTTGAAGGGAGAGCTTAACAATCTTATGAATGTAAGGTGAAAGTAGATGTTTTGTTGCTTTGATCCAAGACACTGGACATGGGTCTGAAGGTGATGTTTTTGTATTAAGTCCCTGTATTATGTCTTCAATTTGCTGGGGTGAAGGAATAGTGAAGTTCTCCCAAATGTGTTGGGAATCATTGATACTATAGTCATTTGTCAGTGTAGAAGAGAGGCATGTATGAGTGGTGATATTTTTGGATCTTAGGTAATCTGCAAAAACCTGCGGGTCTATATGGTGGGCACGATGCTGCATAGAGTCTTTTGTGAGCTTCAAAACAATGGTAAAAAGCTCCCTCGGTCTATTGATAGATGTCATAATTATATTGTATGATAAAGTTGTTTACGTTCATTTATAAGATAGTTATATTCAAGTTGTTTAACTCTGTATTGGGTCAGTAAGTCATGAGATTTAAATCTCCTCCATTTTCTTTCTAACCTTTGGAGAGTGCGTTTTATAATCCTGATATCACTCGAGTACCAAGGAGCATTAGATCTCCTACGTGCTTTTGGTTGAGATCGAGTGAGAGCTGATGCTGCATTAGATAAAGTGTAATTCCAGTTGTCTATACTTGAATCAAGGGTATCAAGGTTTTGCTCTAATTGTGGAGTGACTTCATTTATAAATGTATTCCCATCAAAGGCCTTGGTGCGTCTGGTTGTGCTCTCATAGACTAATTGTTGAAAGGAATTATTTAATGTCAGGGCAAATTCAATTACATGATGATCTGACCAGGGGATGGAGTAATTGTTGTTATTAAAGTCTTATCATGCTTCATTAGTTGCTTTGGAATGAAGACCAAATCTGGAATAGAGCCATGTTGATGTGTAGGAGAAGTAATTATCTGGCGATACTTTAATGAAGTCATAGCTTTTAAAAATGCTGCTGCTTCTTTAGAGGACGTAGATGATAGATTGTAATCACCTAAAGCAGTGAGGGGCTTGTGCTTAGAGGTGTTGGCACATACAGTTTCAAGGACAGAGGATAAGTATTCAGTTGTGGCTCCTGATGGTCTATAGGTTAGAGAGATGCTAAGAAATTTATTTGCAATAGTAATTGTACTAGATTCAAAGGAGTTACTGGAAGAAATCAGTTAAAATCTATATTCATTTCTGGTTAATATGAGTACACCTCCCCCTTTCTTCTGTGTTCTAATGCAATTAAATGCTGAGAAGCCAGGTGGAGTTAACTGATTTAAGATAACTTGATCAGAGTCATCCAACCAAGTCTCTGCAATGCAAATAATGTCTAATTGTTTATTTAGTATTATATCACCAATTGTATTTAATTTATTTCTAACTGATCTAGCATTCAAAAGCGCACATTTGATATTAGCTTTATTGATTGGGTTACTATGTGTAGAATTTATGGAATCAGAAGGCATAGAACGTGTGGCATTATGTGCCTTGTGATTAGATTGCTGACAATCATCATAGTGAGGTAACCAAGTGGACCAAATAGGTTGCATAAGATGTAAATCAGAGAGAGGAAAATGTATACTGGGAATAAAGGCTTGTGCAAAGGGAAGAAATCTATAAAAGATTATATGAAATGGAGGGAGGTAATTAGGGTTATGAAACATATTGGGAGTTACTGACCTATAACTGGATGGTAGAAAGTGCGGTGGTTGTTGACTAGCCAGGTTCTGTGCCTCACCTAAGGGCCACACCAAAGGGCCCTCTAGTGAGGCCCTCAGGCGCGGGCCTGCAAGGCACGGGCGCACCTGACGGTGGCAGCTGTTAAATGGCATGAGAGGCTCCTCCCCCAGCCTCGATTGGAGCAGGGAAGTTTAGCTTGCGATCGGGCAAGGGAGCTGCTTAAATAATGATTTGGGTTTGAACATTTGGGTTCGAACATTCCCTAGACTGAGGGGCTAGAATTTTTTCTAAAACTTCTGCTCTTTTGCCTAAAGTTTGAGCCGCTATCCCCCACATTTGGCTTCTATTGTATTTCCATATCATTCTGGTAAGGTTAGACCTGAACCTCTAATTTTCTCCCTTGCTGCACCAGCAAACTTTACATTTTGATAAACATGAGGTCTTTGGGTATTTCTCCCTCATGTCAATATTATTTACCTTTCTCTAAGTCTTCTCCCTCTTCCACGGATGTGTATTACCAATGTGGTTCTCGTGTGCATGCTTACTTACCTGCACAATTTTCTGGTGTCTGTGGGTTTGTTCACCTGCATTACCTGATAGCTACTTTTCCTCTTAAAATGCCTGCTTCAGAGCATGACCATTTTCCCTCTCCCAACCACACTGATCAGGGTCCTCCATTAACTGATGATATTACAGATTCCATAGATCTTTTGTTTCGCCCCCTTCCCGCTGCCCCAGTTTTAGTAAGAAAAAACTGCTCAAATTATTTTAAAAATGTGATATCCCTGAAGAATTTCAACTGTTTAGTCGTAGTTCCATTATTGAAGTTACAGTCTTTGCCCCATAGCTTCAAATTAGTGCTCATTCTCAATGGATACAGAAGATTAAGTATGACATAACGAGAATGTTAAATTATACTATTGCAGGTTTTGAAATCTGAGGAACTTCACATGGTTGCCTTCATGTCCTATCAGAATCGCTTAGCTCTAGATTATGTGCTGGCTTCTACAGGTGGGGGTGTATTATTTGGTCCCTTGTGTTACACCTATATTCCTCTTGACCCATAACATGATAACATTACAGAAGTCATTAAACACAGGAATTTGCTGATCAAATGAGATAGGAGGGAGATCCGTTGGACTGGTTTGCTTAAGCCTTTAGCTTGTTTTCCAGTCTAGGCTAAGGCATCGGGAACTTTTTTCTCATTGTTGTAATCCTTGTTTTCCAGTCTAGGCTAAGGCATCGGGAACTTTTTTCTCATTGTTGTAATCCTTGTACTGCATTATTGTTCCCCTCATGCTATGCTGTACTCATTGCCTACCTCTTCTGTGCCCTCATCATAAGTCCATTATGTTCCATGTTCACTATTCTTGTAAGCCACGGTGCAATCAGGCATTGCCCATTTGTGACAGTGTTGAACCCGGAGTCTCCCATGAGCCTTTCTGAATCAGGCAGGCGAATGTGCTCCCACATTCTACTCCTGAAGAGGGGGAGTGTGAGAGCCAGTGGGAAAGGGTTAAATACAAAAGATCCAAAATGCTGCATTTCACTGAAGTGCTGTGTGAGTTGCTAGAGGTATTAGGTGACATCAGATGGAAGAAATGTGAGAAAAACACACTTATCTACAGGGCACAGAGAGAGGGCATCAAAAGAAGTAAATATGCCAGCTTAGCATGGGGTCTAGTGTAAAATTTTCAGAAGTCACAGAAAGCTAACAAGATATATTTCCTATGTTTGTTGAAAAGGAGGGGTGGAAAACAAACCAGGTAAAGAACTGAACTATCCATTGGGCTTTTGTGGCAAAATATGGAAGTAGCTTGCCAGGCCTTTCTTCCACGCAGTTTAATTTAGGGGTATGTTTACTAAACTGCAGTAACGTTACATAACGTGCATTACGTAACGTTAACGACCGTTAACGTCGTTTAACGCGCGTTACGTAACGTTAACGATCGTTAACGTCCCCGGCCGCGGTAAACACCGCAGAAGGTGGAGAGAGGGCGGAGAGAAGGGGTCAATGGGCGGAGAGTGGGCGGGGAGAGGCTCCTTTCACACTAACACGCTGAACTGAAGGGCTGAATCCTACCGCAAATGAAAACCTGCCTTTAGATGCACATTTGCAGGGGAGAGAAACCATTTAAGTGTCAGCAATGTACAGCATAGGCAAGGAAACCTACAAAAAGTGATGTGTGATACATGTGCATGGAACAAAAGGGCACATAAACATTGAAAATGACCTCAACAAACTGGAAAAAAACATAACCAAGCTGGCCAATAGTGATAATATTGGGAAACAGCAAAAAACACTACCGAGAAAGCTCCCAAAACAAGATATTAATCGTGGAAGGGTCTATGCTCTGTCCCCCGACAAGGTGAATGATCCCACAGTGAAATACTGCTGATCAGGGCTTTCCCATGTTATTGGACAGGTTTCCTATGGCATGCACATGTTCCTCAACAGCAGGGTGGGCATGTCGGAATGGGCAACTGGACAGATGCTGGAAAAGGGGATACAGAGGGCCGCAGGTGGCACATGCTGTGTTGCAGCTGGGCCACAGTGCGGACTAGGGTGATGCCTAGGTGGCCCATACAAATGCTGAAACAGCAGAGCAGCCAGACAGCAACTGATGAAGGCCCAACATGGGCACGACTGTGTTTCCCACAGTGTCACAGGGGATAGTACCCAGCAGCTACCCCCAAGGGCACAGAACAGTGGCAGGCGGTGCTGGGGGGAAGCGTGGACGTCTATGCAGGCACCCCTACCCCAGAACCCGCACCATAGGCAGCCGCCTACCCACACACTGGATGGCCTGAGACTGCGCACCACCAGCAGAAGGGCATGGCAGCATGGTGACGGAGGGGTGCTGGTGGTGGAGGGGGCAGTGGCATCTGGCCGCAGCAGACCATGGCCTAGCCCCGTTTAGGTGGGTGCCGTGCACTGCAACAGACAGGCTCCGTCTGACAAACAGTCATGGCATCTCCAGGGAATGAACTGTCCCTGTGGCAACAGTGTGGTGCAGTATGCACAGCCAGTGTGCTCAGGAGCAGAAGGTCACAGGTTCAAGTCCCAGCTGTGGTTCCTGCCAACCCTGTCCCCATATTTTACCCAGTAATAAACCGTCATAAGAAAGACGGAACCTTTATTGCAGATAGAATAAACATGCCTGGGACACCTACATTTTACCCTACAGAGCACAGACACCATAAACATGCGCATTACCTAGAGCAGAGTCTCCCAAATGCAGTCCTGGAGGACCAAACACCATTCAGGTTCCATGCTGTCGCTAATAAAGATGCCTGTGCTGCATTTCTATGTGCCGCCCCCATGGTATGCAGATTTCTTCCATGCATATTCATCAGGGACAGCATGAAAACCCGAAAAGTGTGTGGCCCACCAGAACCGGAGTTGGGAACCCCTGCCCTAGAGCAGCGGCCAACAGGGGCAGAAACACCCGCACCCACAGGCCCCATTATCCACAGCCTCCTGGAGAGGCAGGATGTTGGGCCCTGTGTGCATCTACCAATACTTGCACTTGCATACCTTAGCAATGCCACCTTAACCCCGGGATTACGGTACACAGATACCAAAAGGTTGCTATGATTACTGGCACATAGCAATTCCTAAGTTTTGCACAATCTGCTCAGTGAGCTCTATCATACCAACCTCTCTGATGTCTGTGGAGTGTGTGTCATGTCTGGTATCTGACAGTGTCCACCACCCTGGGGAGTGACCCCAACAGAACTGCATACCAGAGCCATGCCTGCACTGTGCCCAGGACTGGTGCGGTGGCCAGGGCTGCCAAAAGCCTCTATAGTTGCACAATGCTGGCATAGGTGTGGCAGTGTGTGTATGTCTATCCAGTGTGTGGTGGCTGCCAACACCTTCCTCAGCCCACACTGCTTGCACTGTTGCCAGTGTTAGCCTGCCAATGTGCATAAATGAGGAGCAAGGTACCATAGGTATGGGCCGGACAGGGCGGCCTGGGCAGGATGCCTCTGCACAGGGTATAGGGCAATGGCTGGGACATTGTAGTGCCCGGCCACCACCTGCACGGACAGGGTGGCCACAGCATGTCCTGCTGGGAGGTCACTCTCACCCTGACTGTGCAGTGACCACGGCATGGCTGAGTTCCCCCATAGTGCTATACAGTGTTTCTCGTAAGTGATATATATGGATTTTGTTTTCTGGGGCCCATTCACTGACTTATCTGCTTGGTGGGTGTGCTCACATCCCAGGTTTGGGTGCACACATCTCCTCCAGGAACATGCACTATGGACTAGCTAGCAGACTGTCTGAAATTAGTATGTGTGTGGCTGGTGACTCACTGTGCTTGCTGCGGGAGAATGTCAGATGGTGGTGGGGGGCAGCTGTGCATTTCCAGGCCTACTGTCTATCTGCCATTGCCTTATTTATGGATGTGTACAGATCTGCATTGACAGCCTAGAACCAAGAACCTGATGATGATTCGTGCACAAGTGTGGCATGCAGGAGAGAGCAGCTCTTTGTCTGTACACGAGATGTCACAGTGCTGGCCACGCCCCCCTGCACTGACCGGAACTGCTGCTGTCTGCCCTGTGTCTCACTCCCACTGGATTCTTCAGGAAAGATTGACCCCTTCTACCATTAGAAGCATGGACTTAAAACTTGCTTAGCTTATGTATATATTGCTGACCATCAGATTTACAGTGCTATATTTTTTTTTACATAACTCAGACAACCCCTTTAAGGCTTTTTTTTTGGCATTTTATATCTTAAATGCACTTATCTGAATTAATTAATAGTAATTTGAATTAATTAATAGTAATTTGAAAAAACTTGATAAATTTGAAGACAATTTTGCATGTTGTGGCAAATCATGTCTAGGAGTTTTTAAATTTTATTTGTTTTCAGCACACCAAAATACATGGAAATTAGATGAAAATAATCGAACAGCTTTTTAGTCGCAGACCTGTGGGGACCCAGGATATCACTGCTTGACCCTATATATATAAGCATTGTGGAACCTGTGTCTTTTGGGGAAACTGCTAGGTACTTATGATCTAGATTGGCCACTGTTGGAAACAGGATACTGGGCTTGATGGACCTTGGTCTGACCCAGTATGGCATATTTTATGTTCTTATTCTTTCTTAATCAATCCATGCTATAATGAGATTTCTGTTTTTCTTTGCACTGCCCATGATGGCCTTATTTAGCATTAAGTGGTCTTTGCTTCCATATGTTCCACTCTTATTACCATTTTGCTCTATTGCCATACTGTTATTGGACTCGATATGATCATATACTGTATTCTGTCAAGACTTATTGCAGTGAATAACATATATTATAGGTAGACAGGTTATTGGTCTGTAAGTTTTGGGAATGTTACTTGGACCCCCCTTTCGAAGGAGAAATGTTCTTCCTATTGTTACCACCATTGTGGTGTTCAGTCTGGCTGCTTGATCAGTTGGTTTTTACAGTTTGACAGGTTTTGGTGATGTTAACTGCTTGAACCAAAAGTCGGTCACTTCATCTGGGCCAAGCCTCTTCCAATTTGGGGCTCATTTTAACCTGCTTTCCAACTCTTTTGTTATTACTACAAGCCATTCCATAGGTTTGATGTTTCATTTTCCTAAATGTTCATGTATGCAAGGTAACGACTCATTATGCTCTATGGGGTCCTCATATAGTTTTCTGCAGAAGGTTTCTGCTTCAGCTTTGGTCAGTGTTGTTTTTACTATATTAATGCTTTTCATAGTTCTTTCTAAATTGTCTATTTTGATAGCTTTCTTTTCTGTTTTATTCAGGGGGCAATTTCTCCAAATGGGTGAGTTTTGCACATAACATGACAATCATGAACCTACCACTATTACTACTACTACTAATGATTTATAAAGTATCTATTTTCTGTTGTTGCGCATCTTTTCTCCTCTTCTTCTTCTAAGACATCTTCTCCTTCTCTGACTTCTCTTACTGCTGAACAACTTGCTCTGTATTTCTCAGATAAGATTTAGACACTTTGAAGGGGTTTTATTCAATTCCCCTTAACTAATCCCTCTCTCTTCCAAAGTTCGTTCCTCTAACATGAAAACTACATCTCTGCAGGACCCTAGTCCATTAACTTGGATTTTAAAACCTTCCTTGGCTCTTCTTCCTTTTATGTTGACTCTATTTAACTCTAGCCTCTCCTCTGTTCGGCCTTTGTTGAAAAATCCTAGTCTTGATCCTTCTATCAATGCCAACTTTCATCTGGTCTCTAATCTTCCATTCCTCTCTAAAATCTTTTAAAAGTTGGTCTTTCTTCAGCTCTCTATTCATCTAGAAAAAAACAATCATCTTTATAAGTGGATCCACCCTGAAGTGGCTCCACTCATACCTAACGGACAGACAGATACAGGTCAAGGTCGGCCCGAACACATCCCGACCCATAAAGGTCCTGCAAGGCGCACCACAAGGATCCGCCTTATCGGCACTCTTATTTAACCTCTACATTCAGCCAATATGCGACATCATGAAAGAACACAATATACAATACACAATTTACGCTGATGACATCATGATATGCACACCAATCACACTCAACAACCCAGACTACTCTAAAATAACAAACTGTCTCATGCACATGACCAGCTGGTTTCAAGACAACAACCTGACCATAAACTACAGCAAGACCAAGGCACTAATCATCACCCGAAACACCGACTTCGTCCTTCCGCTCAACATCAAGGTAAACAACCAACCATAGCCATAAAACTGGAAGTAAAATACCTCAGAGTGACTCTAGACAAAGAACCGAATCTACAATCACACATAAGCAGAACCACCAAAAACGCATACCACAGGATGAGACTAATCCGACGCCTCAAACCCCTCTTCTCCCCAGAGAACTTCCGCACAGTCTGCCAGGCACTAATAACCCCAGTACTAGACTTCTGCAACCCTGTCTATTTCGGTCTCACAAAATAGACACTCAGACCTCTGCAACTGGCACAAAACACAGCAAGACAAGAACACATCACACACATTATGAAAGATCTACACTGGCTTTCAATCAGCTCACACATCAAATATAAGACAGTCATTAACATATTCAAAATCAAACAACAGTCATCAGCTCTCAGCTTACAACCACTCATACAATCTGACAGAAGCACATAACCAAAGAGGAGGGGCACTTCCAACCGTGTTAACACACCAGAAGACTTCACCAAGGTCCGCAAGGACACCGCAGACTGAGCCCTTTCTCTGGTTGCACCAGCAATTTGGAACGCCCTCCCAGATGACTTATGATTAACAATAGACATCAGGGACTTTCAGAAGCAGCTTAAGACAACACTCTTCATCGAACACTATGGGGACGTTATATGAACTACTCGCCAGTCAAGACCACAGACCAACATAGGATTGTATAATAGCGCACGCTGTAAATAGCTCAACAGGAATCTACAGTACACCACCGCACATGCACGCACTGTATCACTGCATGAACACATATAAACCATTACTTGTTGATTGTTTGCTATGTAGACCACCTTGATTGAAGGAGAAGGCGGTATATAAATCCTTTTAATTAAATAAATAAATAAATAAAATAAAATTCTCAGCAATCTGGATTTAGACAGAGTCATTGTATCGAAACTATTCTTCTTCTGGATTTAGTCAGAGTCATTGTATCGAAACTATTCTTCTTTCTGTCCTTAACAAGGTTCATGTTTCCTGGGAAAAGGGTGACATTTCTCTAGCTATATCTTTGATTTGGTTGATGACTTCCTTCACCTTTCTTGTCTTTTAGCTGTTGAATTTGGCAATACTGTGCTGCAATGGTTTCATTCATTGCTTTCTGTACACTCTTACTCTCTCATGTTTCAAGGATCCACCTCTTCTCTTTTTCCCCTGTCTTGTGGCAGTGTTTTCTTGACTCCTCTTGCTCTTCTGATTCAGCAGCAGGGTATCTCCACATATTTCTATGCAGATGACATCCCACTGCTGTTTCACACTTCTGAAGTGTCATCTGATCTTACTATTTGAACTCTTGTCTGGACTCGGTCTCTTCCTGGCTTCATGCTCATCATTTAATACTTAATCCTGGAAAAACATCTGCTCTATGGCTGTCGGGTTTCTTCCCTTACCCAGCTCTATCACCTACCATCCATACCTTTCCAATCCCTTTGGTGTCTTCCCTGAGATATCTTGGTGTCACCTTAGATCCTGCAATTTGCTTTCATTCTCATATCAACTCCTTAGCAAAACACTGTTTCTTTACCCTATGTCGTTCCATTCTGTTCTCTCTTCATCATCTTTAGTTACATTGCTTCTATCTTTGGTAATTTCAAAATTGGAATACTGCAACACCATTTACTTGAGTCTTCTGAAGTATCAGCTTCGTTCACTACAGTCCATTCAAAATATTTCCATACAACTATTATATCATGCCTCAAGATTTGACCATGCTACTCCTTTACTCATCAAATCCCACTGGTTTTCTATCACATACCATTCTCAATACAAATTACTTGCTCTCACTCATAAGATCATACACTCTAGTTCCCCGGAGTATCTTCCTTCTCACCTTATTCCCCATGCTCCATCTTGAATCCTAAGTTCAGTGCATGCTAGCCATTTGTTCATTCCTCTCCATTCTCAGGTTCATCTTGAAAGTACCCGTTGTAGAAGAGGGCCAATTCAGTCAGTCCCCAAAAGTAAATTGGATATAATCAGTGAATTGGAAGAAACAGATCCTGATAAACAAATTTATACACCTATGATGCACCTAGCATATGGAGATTTGGAGTTATCAGATTCAGAGACAGACAGCGGATCAGGATCAATACTATCCATAGGGGTAAAAAGCATTTCCTCTATACATGAAACAGGATTATAGAACCAAACTTAGCTATAGGCCACGGAAAATACAGGTTTGAACTGCAGGGAAATTATCTCTTTAAGAGCACTTCTGTAGTTCTGCTTTTTTGCTAGGACATTGGACTTAGTCAACAGAGCTTGTGTTTGATTATCAAACAGAATATGTTTAGAAATAGATGTTGGGTCAGATTGCACTTCTCTTAATTAAATAGGACATAGGGTACATCTGCTTTTCCTGCACTCTGATAGGCTGAGAGGTTGCTAGGTCAGGATGTACTGCTCTTTTGAAATTGGGCGTTGAGTCAATTAACAAATATAGCTTGCATAAATAGTAGAAATTCAGCAAATATTATAAGTAACTAATTAGCTTCTGATGAATAGAGGAATCACAGCGACACCTATTGAATTTAGTGAACATAGCAATGAGACGCAACTTCTTTTTTTATGATAATATTGCCTATGTTAGCAAATTTTATGTACACGTTGTAATTTGGAAAGTACCAGATGTTAATTAAAGATTAACTGAGTCAGCTGATATTCTCTAATAAAAGGGGGAGACCTATAGAGCCATCCCTGAAGAAACTCGATGTATATGTCTGGCTTAGACTTCATGCGTTTCTTCCCTATAGAGCTCTCTAGAGTTGATTAATTAATTAATTGTGTTGTGTCTTTTCTTCCTGTTGAACGGTACAGGGATTTAGATAAAGAATCCAGGTATTGTGTAGGGTTTTGGACCCCAGCAGGGTGAGAGTCAACAGTTTTGTGCCTTGACTCGGATTCCTCTACCTTTCAGCAGGAATTGTAAACACTGAGGACACAAGCTGTGTGTGAGTATATTAGAATTTGACAAGTATCTGTGTGAAGTATAATTACCATGGGAAATAAAACAGCTAAGACAGCTGAAGTGACGCAGAGATCTCAGTTAGAAGATTGGGATGGGAAAGCTCGTGTTATAGCATTAAACAAAAAGAGAAGTCCCAATTATGAAATGAGGGGGAAATTTGGGGATAGCTCTCTAAATTATGTAGCCAAATGGCATTCAGTGACCGCTGCTAATCCTAAATTGCAGTTTCCCCTTGGGGGCACGTTTCATGAGGATAAATTAAAATATTTGCAATCTGTGCTAGCATTAGATGAGGAAAGTTCTCATAATAGTCATGAATGGATTACATATAACCTTTGGTGCTCAAAGGCTGCTGAAAAAAGCAAACACTAATGATTCTGTAATTAAACAATTCAGAGATAAGGTGTATCGAATGGAAGAGCAAATATGTGTGTTAACTAAACAAATAGGGACTGATAGTGGTAAAAGTGAAAATGAAAATAGTTGTGAACTTTGTACCGTGGCCTCTGCACCACCTGCGTATGAGGAAGAGGTTAATGCATTAGCTATTTAATTTAATTTAATTTAATTAGCGAGTTTTTATATACCGCACCTTCCATTGATCAGTTGCGGTTTACATGGAACAACAGTAAACAGGCAAAGCTGCTTTTACAGATAACATTTTGAAACTACAAAGAAATTCAATTTTACAATTAACAATTTGTTAACTATATACAAAGAACCAAATATTAACTATGTACAGGTATGTATGTTTTTGAGATCGTCGGTTTGGGGTTTTCTCATTTATTCCAGTTCAAAGCTGGGATATGTCAGCTGGTGAAGCTATCCTTTTTCCTGTTGAATAGGTGAGTTCGACAAGGATCCGTATAGTATGTTGAGAATAAGTGAGTTTTGAGTTTTTTCCTGAACTCCATGATTTGAGGTAAGGATCTTAATTCCAATGGAGTGTTGTTCCAAATTATAGGGGCAGCATGAGAGAATGCTTTCTTGTTTGTTGATTTTTTGGCCTTTATAAATTCCTTTGGTGTTATAAGTTTGTTTAGTTGGTCTCGCCTTTGGAGATTATGATTGGGTTCTTTGTTAATAAGGTTGTTTAGAGTAAGAGGTGCTGTGTTGTTCAAGACTTTGTAAGTAGTTAAAAGAGTTTTATAATGTATCCGGCATTGAATCGGGAGCCAGTGTAGATTCTCTAAAATAGGTCTTATATGTTGGAATGGTGGGGCATTCATGATAGTCCTTGCTGCTGCATTTTGTGCTAGTTGGAGTTTTTTTAGATTTTGTTTTGTTATGCCTAGTAGGGTTAAGTTCGCAAAATCGAAATGGGGAGTTATTATAGCTTGTATTATACGTTGAAAATCCTGTAGATGCATTAGGGGGCGGAGTTGTTTTAAGACTTTTAGTTTAAAATAAACTTTTTTTGTTATATTTCTTATATGTGTGTCCATACTGAGGTATTTGTCTAGTATTACTCCTAGGTAGCATATTTCAGTTTTTATATTGATATCATTATTTTACAGTGTGATGTGTGATGGGGGAATGAATGTTGTGTTTTTGGTTACTATTAGAGCTTCGGTTTTTGCATGGTTAATGAATAAGTTGTTTTCATTTAGCCAATTGTTTATTTCATTGAGGCAGGTATTAATAAGTAGTGTAGGAATATTAGGTATTGTGAATGGGACATACATCATTATGTCGTCCGTGTAAAGGTGATAGTGCACATTTAATTTTTTAAATATTTGACAGATGTGTTTTAAGTAAATATTAAATAGTAGCGCTGACAGTGCAGAGCCCTGGGGGAGGCCTAGTTCCTGATTGTAGGTTTTTGAGGTGAGGTTGCCAATTCGTACCGTTTGAGTTCGGTCACTTAGGTATGATGAAAACCAGTTAAGAACCGTGGATTTTATACCTATTTGTCTTAGTTTATTAATCATTGTTGAGTGGTGAACACTGTCAAAGGCGGCAGAGATATCAATGAATATGAGTAGGAATGCCTGTTTTGAATTATCGATACCTCTTACAAAGGTGTCAATAAGAACTGTTAGTAGTGACTCCACCCCGTGGTGGGGGCGAAACCCATACTGTTGGTCATCCAGGGGGGCTGAGCTATCAATGTATTCTTGGGTCTGGATTTGTACTGCTTTTTCGATTAATTTAGCCAAAAATGGGATGCTTGATATGGGTCTGTAGGATTTAGGAGATGTTTTGTCAAGGGTGGAGTTTTTTAAGATTGGGCGAATCTGTGCATGTTTAAGTGCTGGGGGTAAGTACCCAGTTTTTAGTGAAAGATTTATTATGGGGAGTATGAATTGTGAGAGGATAGGTAGAGAATTCTTTATCCATGTTACTGGACAAGGGTCAAGGAGTGAGGTTGTTGTATTAATGTTTGTTATGATGTTCTTGAGTGAAATGTTAGATAGAAGTTGGAAGTCAGTCCATTCATCTGCATAATGGGTTTGAGAGAGGTAATTAGATTTTGGTAAGTGGGGGTGGGACGTGATTTTGTTCATGTAGTAGTTTGCCAGGTCCTGTGGGGAGATTTCTGTAATTTCATTGCTGGAGTTGTGGGTATTATTCGTTAGCTTATGAGCTATTGCGAATAGTTCTCTGGGTCTATTTATTGCATTGTTTAGTATTGACGCATGGTAATTTTTCTTGGCATTGTTAATTGCATCCTTATATGAGTTAAGGAGAGTGATATATGAATCTTTATTAATGGGATTTTTATTTTTTCTCCATTTGCATTCAGCTTTTCTTAGATTTCTTTTCATTATGTTTAGTGTGTTGTTGTACCAGGGGGGCTTGATCAGATTTAGAGTGAGTGTTTTTCTTAGATGCTTGGTTATTGGCAGCTGCATTGTTAATGACTTCGTGCCAGTTGGATACCGCTACGTCAAGGTTTTGTGGTGCAATAGATAATTTGGGAATTATCATGTCTAGGAACTCCTCTTCGTTATATTTTTTAAATCTGTAAGGCGGAGCGTTAATTGGGATTTGTTTAACTATTTCCCTGTCTAGGAATAATGTTCTGGCTATGGCTGCTGGTCATGATCGGGAGGCGCCCCCGATGCTATGCATGGTGTCTCTACTCCTGTTAAATTTGATATGTCAAGTGTAGTATTACAGTCCTTTGATTCTCCACTTGCTGCAGAGATAGGAGCGGCTGCCTCTCCAAGTGGCTTTATTGCTTCTACCCCTGTAGATTCTGCAGATATTCCCCGTACTACTAGAGCTCAGCAGTTAACTAAGGACATTGTAGAACTTGAAAATTTAATAGGTATGGAAGCCAGTCAGCTGGGAGGGTTAACTACTATAGAACAGTTGAAACAGTATCATATCTTTCTAGTAAATAAAGCTCGTACCTTGACTGAAGTAATAACAGCTATGCTAGAAGCATTAGATTTACAAGTTAAACAGCATACCGTAGGATTGCTAGTGTATAGTCAGACTAAGGAGATTATAGCCGAAGCAATGTCTGCTGTTGCCAAGGGAGTTGGGCATTGGACCAAGGCTCCATTGATTTCTAATTGGTAGTGTTTGCAGCGTTTAACTCTGGCATTGGGTGAATCATTAACTCTAGATAAACAGAGCAAGGAAATTGATTTATTAGCTCCATTCAGAGCATTTCCTAGAGGGGATGGGGGTTAGTCACACTAGCATCCCATTGGTCCCCAGCTGAGGTTTTCAATTTAGCTAGATCCTGCCCTGACTCAAGAGAGAAACCTGGACAGTTTATAGATTATTGGCGGCAGCTAATAACTACTTATGATCCTTTCTGGGTAGATTTACAAAATTTATTAAAAGCAGTTTTTCTGAATCCTATAGAATTAAGAGCAGTCACCCATCCTCAACAGCCTGATAATGTAGCGTGGGTGTGGCCCTGTGCTGATCCTGTTATTAATGCTTCTGATGCTGCTCAAATGATTGCTTTTAGGAAACACAGGGATAATCTGTTAAAAGCAATAGAAAAAAAATGTACTCCAGTCAGAGATTTGTCCAAACTCTTAGATCTGAAGCAGTGTGGGGGTGAAAGTGTTAGTCATTTTCACACCAAGTGTTGCCTAGCATTCCGAGATTTTTCTCCTCAGAATGGTGAGATGGAGGGTTTTGCTTCAATTTTTGTGAATGGACTACAACCAGAAATAAAAGCTATTCTTGAAAATGCTTTGCTTAGATGGTCCACCAAGTCTGCACAAGAGATCTTGGAAGCTGCCTTATATGCAGAGAAGTGAATCCAAAAGCAGAAAGAAGCTGATAAAGGTAAACTTGACTGACAACGTCAAAAACTTTTAAATTTACAAGTAGCAAGTTATGAATCCAGTTTTAGAGGGCGAGGCAGAGCAAGGGGTGGTAGAAGTGTGGTACCCTTTAGAGGAAGAGGTCGTGGCTATATGGGAGGACAACAAGGAGATTGTACCTGTTATGGTTGTGGGCAAGTGGGGCATATGATCAGAGATTGTACTAAGCCAAGGGGCAATTTTCCGCAACCAGGGGTACGACAGGATGCTGCTAATTATCCACCTGCTTCATACCCAGCTCCTACCCCTAACCAGCCTTCAGTGATGACCCAATATTATGCAGAGACTGATGTGGACTATAGTGAGGACTGACTAGGCTTGGTTGTGTGTCCCAACACACAGGGGGAAATATGTGCTACTATTATGGGGTATGAATTGCTTTTCCTGTTACAGGTGCCTCTACATCTGCCATAGCGCTATCACAGTTACCACCCCCCTCTGAGGCACTACCTGCAGCTCCTAAAGTACCTTGTGAAGGAATTGAAGGAAAGACTATAATGCATCAAAAGTTATCTGATGTGCCAATTATAGTGGCGGGAAAATTGTACTATACAGATTTTTTGGTTGGCCCTACTTTGCCTATCAACTTGCTTAGTCGAGATTTTTTATCCAGAAACAAGACTGTTATAAGCTGGGAAACTGGCACTTTGACTTGTACCTTGTGTCCCCTGCAAGTACAACAGCCTATAGCTGTGACACCGGCTGTTGTGACCACTCCACCATTGGATACTCTACCTTCAACCTTGTGGGCAGTGCCAGGTGATGATATTGGGCATCTCAACATTCCTCCGGTCAAGATTGAAGTACAACCAGGAGCACCGTTACCATATGTGCATCAATATCCATTGCCTGCAGCATTGGTGGCTGGCATACGGCCAGTAATTAAAAATCTGCTGTCTCAAGGTGTGTTGGTACCCACTTCTTCTCCTTGCAATACTCCTATCTTACCTGTGTTGAAGGCTGATGGTAAGTCCTACAGATTTGTGCAAGATTTGAGAGCAATTAATCGTATTGTTCTACCAATTTTTCCCCTTGTACCCAATCCTCATGATATTTGGACTCGCATACCATGTGACTCCACCCACTTCTCAGTTATAGATTTGAGCTCCGCCTACTATTCCATAGAGGTAGGGGAGGAGTCGAGATATTTACTGGCATTTACGTTCGAAGGGCGCCAGTATACCTGGACTATGCTATCTCAAGGCTACACAGAGAGTCCTGCTTACTTTTTGCAGGCCCTAAAAGCTGCTTTACAGGACTTGGCTTTGGACAAATCTGTACTAATTCAGTATGTAGATGATTTACTTATTTGTTCTCCTTGTTATGATGCTTGTATTGCTGATACTATGTTAGCTCTTGTACATATCTCTCGTTTAGGATTGAAAGTGAATCAATCAAAATTGCAATTTGCTGTACCGCAAGTGATATTTCTTGGTGTATGTCTCTCTTCTGCTGGACGTTCTATTACTGCTCAGAGAATTGGGCCTATTATGTCAATGCCTTTTCCTGCTACTGTACCTCTAATACGCCGCTTCCTAGGCCTTCTAGTGTTTTGTCGTCAGTGGATACCTGACTTTGCTGAACTTGCTGCTCCACTGTATGCCCTGCTTGGTCATGATGCTCCAGAGGGTATTATAATTCCTACTGAAGCTCAGCACAATGCTTTCCACTCTCTACGACAAGCTTTACTGACTTCTCCTTGTCTTTCATTTCCGGATTATAATCTGCCTTTCTGTCTTTATGTAGCGACATCTATTTCTGCTGCAGTGTGTGTTCTGGCACAACGCTTTCCTACTGGGCTATTTTTCTCAAGCTTTTGATTCTGTTGTTTCTGGTATGCCACCATGTTTCCAATCTTTAGCTGCTGTGGTATTTGCAATACAAACTACTGATTTCCTTGTTCTCCAACATTAACTACATGTATATACATCTTCACTCAGTTGCTAGGTTATTACATTTGGCTAAGACTCAACCTCTATCTAGTTCTCGTTTATTGTTGCTTGATCTGGCTATTTCCCAAGCACATGTAACCTTACATGAAGTCTCTTTGTTACAGCCAGCTCAAATTTTGGCCTCTTTAGAGCCATTGTTACACTTGTCTGACCCTGATGGAACTCATGATTGTCTGTCTTCTGTAACAGCCTATTCAAAGGCTAGACCTGACTTGTCTGCTATTCCTTTGTTAAACCCTGACTGGGTTCTATTTACTGATGGTTCTGCTTTCCGTGATGAAAATGGGAATTTACTTGTGGGGTATGCTGTAACTACTGTTGATTCTGTAATAGAAGCAGGAGCGTTGCCATTTGCAAGTGCCCAGTTGGCAGTTGGCACTTGGCAGAGGTGTTCACTCTTATTCGGGCCTTGGAAATGTCTATGCATTTGGCTGTTAATATCTATAGTGACAGTAGTTACGCAATTGGGGTTCTATGGGATTTTGGCAATATTTGGGCTCAGCGGGGGTTTTTGACTGCTGCACATAAACCCATCAAACATGCCCACCATATTGAACGTTTGCTTGCTGCAGTGCTTAAGCCAGCTCAAGTGGCTGTGTTGAAATGCAAAGGACATGATCTCAATGGTACTGTGGTGTCACAAGGCAATCAGTTTGTAGACCAAGCTGCTAAAGCTGCAGCAGCAGGTCCTGCAGCTCCGTCACACCTTTTATTAACTCTTCGTTCACCTGCAGCTTCTTCTTCTGGCTCATTATCTCTGGACTTGATGCGTTCTCATCAGGACTCAGCCGACTTCATCGAAAAACAGGACTGGCTCACTTGGGGAGCATCGCCTGATGGTACTGGACTTTGGCTAAAGGACAATTTGATTATCTGTCCTAAATCATTGTTATATCCGGTTGCCTTGTTCTTGCATCATAAGTTGCACTTAAGTGTTTTGGCTATGACAAAAGCTTTTGCTCAATTGTGGCATAACCCTACATTTGCTTCTGCTGCTCATGCTGTGTGTGTTTCTTGTCTCCCGTGTTTGCAAGCAGGAAAATCTGGACGCATTCTGCGCCCATCACCTTCTCCATCCTTGCCTAGGCCTCGAGGACCCTTCCTCTTCTTGCAAATGGACTTTACTGATCTACCTTGTGCCAAGAGGGGAAGGAAACATCTTTTGGTTTTTACTTACTTATATTCTGGATGGCCTGAGGCCTATCAGACAAATTTCATTGTCTGCTGCTACAGTTTTGAAATGCTTGCTTACTCTGCTGCTACAGTTTTCAAATGCTTGCTTACTCAGTTTATTCCTTTGTGGGGTGTGCCTCTGGTTTTGTCTTCTGATCAAGGTCCAGCATTTACGGCAGAAGTCTGGAAAGACATAACTGCATTTTTTGGCCTTCATCAGCAACTTCATCCTCCGTATCATCCGCAAAGCTCTGGCCAAGTGGAACGGATAAATCGGACGCTGAAGGCACTTCTCCGGTCTCTGACTCATGATTGGAGCCAGGATTGGGTGGAAGCTCTGCCGTTTGCTTTGTTTTCAATTCGTAATTCTCCTCAGAGAACTCGACAAGGGCTTACTCCTTATGAAATTGTGACAGGACGTCCAGCGACTACTCCAGCCCATGTCATAATTCCACCAAATCAATTGCCGGATCCCCACTTATTGCACAGCGACCTATTGTCTTATTGTAAATATTTGTACCAAACGCTGGTATCTCCTTCCTTTTTGCAGCTAACAAAGCAGGGTGCTCAGGCATCTCAATCAACCCCAGACGTAGAACCAGGAGACTGGGTACTCATCAAGGATCCAGCACCAAAGGCTGCTCTAGCGGCAAGATTTCTGGGACCATTCCAAGTGTTGCTGGTGGGATATTCGGCATTGAAAGTGAAAGGACGAAAAGCGTGGATACATCTGGACCAGTGCAAGAAGGCACCGTCCCCTGGATAAGACAACTTCCGCCTAGACCAACTCCTGAAGAATTAATTGAAATTGAACTGGACTCATTCCCTCCAAGTTCATCTCCACTTGATCAAGAAAGTGACTGTGAGATTGTTGGGACAATCACAACCTAATCCAGAATTGGTTATTGACAATTGGCTAATAAGTATATTCGCAGTAGCATTGGCACTGTTTTTGTTTTTCTGGGTTTGGTGTCTGTCAGCTCTCTTAGCAGTATAGGAAGTATAGACGAGTTGATAAGGAAACTATCGTAAAAACCAACAATAGCTCCTCAACACCAGGAAATGGTGGATAAGATGCTTAGGGAGTTTGGGTTTGTTACTACTCCTCCTGCGGTTCCAGCTCATACTGTCCCTGACCATACAGTCCCCGAGTATGATCCTCATGCTCCCTGGGCAAAACATGGTGTTTTTTATAATGTATTTCATTCTCACATTAATTCTTTAATTCAGCGTTTTAATATTTCCAGCTGTGCAGTATGCTTGCCTCATCCAGCGGCTACGCAGTTTGGATTTTTGCCTAGACCTCGACCTGTTTCCTTGCAGGAGCTAAAAGAGTTGTCTGTGAATGAAACCTTGTTTAATCTTACTATAACATGGCCAGAGGGAGTAACCCCTGCTCCAAGAATTATCAGCCCTCAGCCCGTGGCTGATCCTCCTATTTGTTTCCAGAGAAAAGGAGCATATCCTGTGGGAGAAACCCCTGTGTCTAAATTTCAGAGTGTTATGACTAACAACCATGTCCATTTAGTGATGGAGTCTCCTACAGTGAGCTCTTTACAAGCCATTTCCAATTTAAGGGTAGTCAATGTTCTCCCTGACCTCAAGACTCGTCTTGACCAGTATGAATTGCAATATTATGATCAGGATGGGTTCCCAGCATATGGGAAGTAGAGATTGCAGAACAGCAAAGATGGGTTGTCATCTGGGTATGTTGACAATTATGTGTATCCTTATCTAGGATATTACCACCCATGGTTAAGAAATATGTGGCCCGGAACTGAAGTTCTAATTACAGAACCTAAAGATTTTAAAATTTGGCCTGATGGACTACTTGCCTTGGTAGGTCACTATTTTGTGTGTGGAACTTTAGCTTATGTTCGGTTGCCTGCTGATTGGTCTGGCAATTGCTACATAGCTACTCTTGACTTGCCATGGAAACTGGTCCCTTATGAAACTTTACTAGGCATGCCTTCTAGTCGTCAACGTAGAGCTGCTGATGACTCCAGTGCTGACATACATGCAGCAAGGAAATTATTAGATGATACCACTATTCTAACTCAACAAGAAGTAAGCACCTTTATGGGAACAGTGTGGCTAAGTACGTTTGGTGCCATACGTCTTACTCAACGTTATGGTGAGCAATTATTGCGGATTTATGCTCTAATTGAAGTAACAGCCCAAGATTTGACTGATGCTCTTACAGTCATGCAAGGTACTGTAGACAAAGTGACTGCTTACTCTGCGCAGAATAGGATGGCCTTAGATTATTTGCTAGCCAAAGAAGGAGGAGTCTGTAATGTCGTAAGAGAGCACTGCTGTATGCTCATTAATTCACAAAGTAAGGTGGTCTCTGGTATCCTAGAACAGGTGAGAAAAGAAACTCACTTCTCCAAAGATAATATAGAAGGAACTTCTGATTCTGTATGGCCCTGGTTTGATAACATATGGAGTGGCTTGTCAGGTCCAGTAAAAGCGATACCGACAGGCCTGTTTGGCTTCTTAGTGGCCCTCCTACTCTTAGGAATATGTCTTGCTTGTGTTATGAAATGTTGTACTTCATACCTCTCCAAAACTACGAATACTATTGCAGTTCTTAAACTGAGAAGTGTTCCTAGTACTGGAGATTTGCTACGTGAATTGCCCTTTTATGAAGAATGTGGTTCTGGGCAGAACCAAAGGGAGGACTGTAGAAGAGGGCCAATTCAGTCAGTCCCCAAAAGTAAATTGGATATAATCAGTGAATTGGAAGAAACATAGAAACATGAAGACATAAAAAGACCACATGGCCTATCTAGTCTGTCCATCCATAACAACAACAACAGTCCACTTGTTACCTTTAGAGATTCTCTGTGTTGGTCCCATGCTTTTTTGAATTCAGTTACTGTCCTCATCTCTACCACCTCCACTGGGAGACTATTCCATGGATCCACTACTCTTTCTGTAAAGAAATATTTCCGCATATCACTCCTGAATCTATCTCCCTTCACCCTCATCCCATGTCCCCTCGTAGCAGAACTTGCTTTCAATTGAAAGAGGCTCTCTCCCTGAACATTTATGCCATGGAGGTATTTAAACATCTCAATCATATCACCTCTATCCCGCCTTTCCTCTAAGGTGTACATATTAAGATCCTTAAGTCTGTCCTCATATGCTTTATAATGAAGCCCATTAATCATTTTAGTAGCAACCCTCTGCACCGACTCCATCCTGTTCACATCCTTTTGAAGGTGCGGTCTCCAGAATTGCACACCATACTCCAAATGAGGTCGCACCAAAGACTTATACAGAGGCATTATCACCTCCTTTTTTCTGCTAGCCATTCCTCTCCGTATGCACCCAAGCATCCTTCTAGCTTTTGCAGTCACCTTTTCTACCTGTTTAGCTACTTTAAAATCATCAGACACAACCACGCCTAGGTCCCGCTCTTCTTTAGTGGACAAAAGTACTTCACCTCCTATACTGTATTGCGCCCTTGGATTGCTGCAGCCCAAATGCATGACCTTACATTTTTTAACATTAAATCCCAGCTGCCAAATTCTAGACCATTCTTCAAGCTTAGCTAGATCCCTCCTCATGTTATCTACACCTTCCTGGGTGTCTACTCTATTGCAGATTTTGGTATCATCCGCAAAGAAGCAAACCTTACCCGACAGCCCTTCCGCTATATCACTAACAAAGATGTTAAAAAGAATCGGACCAAAGACAGATCCCTGGGGCACACCACTAGTAACATCCTTCTCCTCAGAGTGAACTCCATTTACTTGTACTCTTTGTCGCCTCCCACCCAACCAATTTCTAACCCAAGCAGTAACCTTAGGCTCCATCCCTAGGGTGCTCAGTTTGTTTATAAGTCGCCTGTGAGGAACAGTGTCAAAGGCTTTACTGAAATCAAAATACACCACATCTAGAGCTCTCCCTCGGTCCAACTCCCTGGTCACCCAGTCAAAGAAATCAATCAGATTTGTCTGACAAGACCTGCCTCTGGTGAATCCATGCTGCCTCGGATCCTGTAATCCGCTGGACTCCAGAAACCTCACTATTTTCTCTTTCAGCAGCGTTTCCAATAATTTACTCACCACCGAAGTTAAACTAACCGGCCTGTAGTTTTCAACCACATCCTTACTTCCGCTTTTGTGTAAAGGCACCACATGAGCATCTCTCCAGTCCTTTGGCACCACTCCCGACTCCAACGAGGCATTGAAAAGGTCAGTCAGTGGAGTTGCTAGAACGTCCCCAAGTTCCCTCAGTATTCTAGGGTGTATCCCATCCGGTCCCATCACTTTGTCTACTTTAAGTTGAGCTAGTTTCTCACAAACAGAGTCTTCTGAAAATTGTTCAAGATGTCCCTCGCTTCTGTTCTTATTTGTGGGTGTTTTCTGAGGTCCTGCTCCTGGTTCTTCATCTGTGAACACAGAACAAAAATATTTGTTAAGCAATTCCGCTTTATCCTTATCAGCTTCTACATATTCCCCCCCCCCTGCACCCTTGAGTCTGACAATACCACTTTTGCCCTTCCTCTTCTCACTAATATATCTGAAAAATGTCTTATCCCCCCATTTTATTGCATTAGCTATTTCCTCCTCCTTTTGAATCTTTGCCTTCTTGACTACTTTGCTAGCTTCTCTAAGTTTTTCCAAATACAGATGCCTGTCTTCCTCTCTCTGTGATCTCTTGTATTTCATGAAAGCCTCTCTCTTTTTCTTCACTTTTTCAGCTACTTCCTTCGAAAACCATAGCGGTCTCCTGTTCCTTTTGCCTTTATTTACCATTTTAACAAAAAGGTTGGTTGCCCTTAAAATACCCCCTTTCAGTTTTGGCCACTTTTTTTCTACATCCCCCAGCTGTTCCCATCCCACTAACGACTTCCTGAGGTATTGGCCCATCTTCGCAAAGTTAGTCTTCCTAAAGTCTAAGATCCTCACCTTTGAATGGTTTCTAACAGCCCTAGTCCTAATACTGAACCACACCATCTGGTGATCACTGGATGCAAAATGATTTCCCACTACAACATCAGAAACACTTTCGCCATTGGTAAGCACCAAGTCCAGTATGGCCCCTTCACGTGTGGGGTCTGTTACCAATTGCCTGAATAGTTCTCCCTGTAGAGAATCCAGGATCTCCTTACTTCTAGATGATAGTGCAGCAGGAATGTGCCAATCAACATCTGGCATATTGAAATCTCCTATCAGTAGCACTTCCCCTTTCCTAGCAATGCTGCGTATGTCTTCAATTAACTCTCTGTCCACCTCTTCCTCTTGTGAGGGAGGTCTGTATATCACACCAATGCAAATAGATTTCTCTTTCCCTCTTTCTAGTTTAACCCACAATGCCTCCTCTCTCCCTTTTAAGCTCTGTAATTCCAAAGCTTTAATAGTAGTTTTTACATATAGTGCCACTCCTCCTCCCCTTCTTCCTACCCTGTCCTTTCTGAATAAAGTATAGCCAGGAATAGTTACATCCCAGTCATGGTTTTCTGTGAACCATGTTTCTGTAACTGCCACTAAATCAAAGTCAGCCACTCCCACCAAAGCTTCAACTTCAGGGATCTTATTTCCCATGCTACGGGCATTAATACACACTGCTTTCCATATGTTACCCCTGTTACCCATTTCCATAAAGGTATTTAATGTATCACCTACCTGGGGGCTTTCACTTACTTGGGGGCTTTCTTCACCCATCCCCAACGAGTCTAGTTTAAAGCCCTCTTCAGTAGATTAGCCAGTCTACTACTGAAGATGCATTGACCTTTCTTGGACAGATGGATGCCATCTCTGCTCTGCAACCCTTGGAACAGCATCCCATGGTCTAGGAAACCAAAACGCTCTCGATGACACCATCAACGCAGCCATGCATTCATCTCCAGGATGCGAGCCTCTCTGCCTTGGCCTTTACCCTCAACAGGGAGGATTGAAGAGAACACCCCCTGTGCATCTAACTGCTTCACCCTCTGTCCCAGAGCCATGAAGTCACTTTTGATATGTTCCGAGGTATACCTGGCAGTATCATTTGTTCCAACATGGATTAGCAACATTGGGTAATAGTCAGTGGGCTTGATAAGTCTCGGCAAACTCTCCGTAACATCTTGGATTTTGGCACCAGGCAGACAGCATACCTCTCTGGACATCAAGTCTGGTTGGCAGATGGACGCCTCAGTACCCCTCAGAAGAGAGTCTCCTACCACCACTACCCTTTGTTTCCTTCTGGTCACTGATTCTGCAACTTTGGGGTACTTGAACTCTGGTTCTTCCCTTTCCAGGGATGCTTTCACCTCCTCCACTTCCAGGGCTGCATAATGGTTCTTCAATTCAAGGGCTGGAGAAGTTGGATTGGTGATTTTGCAGGCCCTGGTGACTTGTGTCCAACCATCGACATTCTGTTGGCACCCATCTTCTCCTGTGCTGGAGAGCTTGGTTGCTGCAAGAAGCATCTCATCAATGTACTTCTCACTGTCTTGAATGCTCCTCAGCCTCGCCACCTCCTCTCCGAGTTCCTCCACTTGTTTCCTCAGAGCTTCAGCATGCAGGCACCCTGCACATGGAACCGGTCCTTCAACTGGCATTAGGACCTCTGTCTGGACCGAGGCAGAAGCTGTAACGGGGGCAACAACTTTAGCAATACGATTTTTCCCAGCCAATGTTCTGTTCATGGAGCTTAGGTATCTGTTAAAGCAAAAGAGAGAGATCTACCAAGTACCAGCCGGTTTCGCAGCTGTCCTTTCAGAGAAAAAGCAGTTAAATCTCTTTAATTATATTCCAAATGTGCTGGTCCAATTCTCTGTGATTTGTTAAAGGGGGAGGTGCCCTATAAAGCAAGACTGCTCATTAGGGGTGGGTGGGAGTCGGGTGGGTAGGGAGGGAACTAACACCTGATTAGGTGTTAGCAGTTTCTAAACCTGAGGAGGTTACTGGAGTTCAGCAACCTACTGTGCTAAAGGAAAGTTCCCCTAAAGCAGCAAAAAGAAAGTAACCTTGCTTTAAAAAATATACAAAAAACCCTTTTAAGAGCTCCCAGTCAGAGAGCTGGCAATGTAATATAATAAAACAAACAAACAAACCCTCAAATCCTTACTGTTTGTTTGATCTGTGGAGCCCTGGTTAGGAAAGCCTCTACAGATCCTGATAAACAAATTTATACACCTATGATGCACCTAGTATATGGAGATTTGGAGTTATCAGACTCAGAGACAGACAGCGGATCAGGATCAATACTATCCATAGGGGTAAAAAGCATTTCCTCTATACATGAAACAGGATTATAGAACCAAACTTAGCTATAGGCCACAGAAAATACAGGTTTGAACTTCAGGGAAATTATCTCTTTAAGAGCACTTCTGTAGTTCTGCTTTTTTGCTAGGACATTGGACTTAGTCAACAGAGCTTGTGTTTGATTACCAAACAGAATATGTTTAGAAATAGATGTTGGGTCAGATTGCACTTCTCTTAATTAAATAGAACATAGGGTACATCTGCTTTTCCTGTACTCTGATAGGCTGAGAGGTTGCCAGGTCAAGATGTACTGCTCTTTTGAAATTGGGCGTTGAGTCAATTAACAAATATAGCTTGCATAAATAGTAGAAATTCAGCAAATATTATAAGTAACTAACTGAGTCAGCTGATATTCTCTAATAAAAGGGGGAGACCTACAGAGCCATCCCTGAAGAAACTCGATGTATATGTCTGGCTTAGACTTCATGCGTTTCTTCCCTATAGAGCTCTCTAGAGTTGATTAATTAATTAATTGTTTCGTGTGTTTTCTTCCTGTTGAACGGTACAGGGATTTAGATAAAGAATCCAGGTATTGTGTAGGGTTCCGGACCTCAGCAGGGTGAGAGTCAACACCCGTCACACTGCATTCTTTTTTCTAGCTCCTCATCTCTGGAATTCCCTCCCTTCCTTTCTATGTATGGAATCTTCCTATTCGAAATTTAAAGCTGCTCTCAAAACTCAAGGTTTCCAGCTGGCCATTGATCTTAAGATTGTCTCTTCCTAATTCCCTCCTCCCTCTTTCTTACTTCCTATCCTATTGAATATTTGGTGCTTTCCCCCCAGTTACTATTTATTGTATTCCTGATGTTTATTGTAAACCTCTTTGATTGTCAAGAAAGGCAGTATATCAAGTGTTTAAATAAACCATAAACCATACAAGGTGTACGCAGCACTGTACAAACATACTTAGAGACGGTCCCTGCTCATGAGAGTTTACCATCTAATTAAGACAGACAAGACACAGGATAAGAATAAGGGGAAAAATAGGGTAAGGAGACAAAAGGAAAAAAGGAGTCAGGATGCAAAAGCAGCTTTAAAGAGGTGAGCCTTTACCATGGAAAAAAGACAGAGATGAAGCCTGATGTACAGGGAGTTTGTTCCAGGCATAAGGAGCAGCAAGGTAAAAGACCGAAGTCTGGAGTTGGCAGTGGAAGAGCAAAGAGAGAAGCAAGCCAGAAGAAGAGTGGAGTTCACAAGGAGGGGTATAGGAAGAGAGAAGAGAGGAAAAGTAGAAAGGAGCAGAAGAATGAATGCACTTATAGGTGAGAAGGAAAAGCTTGAATTGGATATGAAGTGATTTGAGAAGAGGAGTTATAAGAATATCAAGGCTGGCAAAAAATTAGTCACGCAGCAGAGTTCTGAACAGATTGAAGGGGCAAAAGGTGGCTAAGAGGGAGACTAGCAGGAAGGAGGTTGCAATTTTCGAAACATTAAGTAATTAGAGAGTGAACAAGTGTTTTAGTAGTGTGTTCAGAAAGGAAGGAACAAATTTTGTTAATGCTATAGAGAAAGAAATGACAGGTTTTAGCTATCTGAATATGTTTTGGTTCCTATTCCGAAAGATATTAAGGGTAGTTTGGCCGAGGCTTCAAATTTTTGGCCTATCGCTAATATTCCCTTAAGTGCGAAGGTGTTGGAAGCCTTGGTTGCTATTCCTCTTAGCCAATATTTGGATAATCATGACTCTTTACATTCATCACAGTTTGGTTTTTGGAAAGGTCATAATATGGAATTATTGCTGAGGGTTCTTTTTTCAGAGATTAATAATGCCTTAGCAAAGGGGCAGGCAGTAGTTCTACTGCAGTTTGATTTAAGTGCGGCATTTTATGTAGCCGATCATGCAATATTATTTATTTATTTTATTTATTTAACATCTCTTATATACCGCACTATTGTCATCAGCGCGGTTTACATGGAACAAATATATACATACAGAGAACTGTAATGCATTTTACAAATAACAGGGGTTTTTGAACTTGGGATTAAAGGTAAACTATATAGACTAAGTAACTATTTACAAAAAACTCTATACACATTAGTCATATTTGGTTATCATTTGGGATTATCTTGGTCAGAAACGTGTAGGTAGTATTTTCCTATGCAAAGATTAGATTGGGAAATAGCTTAAGAAGAGGTGGTGTTTGAGGCTTTTTCTGAATTGTGTTAGGCTGACTATAGCTCTCAATTCTGGTGGGAGGGCATTCCAGGCTATTGGGGCATGGATACTGAAGGCTCTTTTAGTTGTTTCCTTAGTGTATCTGACTGCTTGTTTCGGGATTGTTAATGTATTTATAGCAGTTGATCTTCTGGATCTATTGGGGGTTTGTAGATGTACGAGGTTGATGATGGTTGATGGTGCTTGGTTGTTTAGGGCTTTGAATGTAGTGATCAGGATCTTGTAGTGAATTCTCGCATTGGTTGGTAGCCAGTGGAGTCTTTTTAGGACTGGAGTTATGTGATCTGTCTTTGATATAGCTTCAAGTACTCTGGCAGCGGTGTTCATCGCCAGTTGGAGAGGATTTAATGATGCTTGAGGGAGCCCGTATAGAATTGCATTTGCAAAGTCGATGTGAGGCATTATCAAAGCTTGATAGACGGTTCTGAAGTCTGAGGGTTCCAATAAGGGTCGGAGGTGGCGTAGTGTGCGTATCTTGTGATATATTAGTTTTGTTATGTTTTTTATGTGGACTTTCATACTGAGACGCTGGTCGAGGGTGATACCTAGGTATCGTATTGTAGGTTTTACTGTTAATTCCTTGTCCTTTATCTTTAAGGAAGTAGGAGGTATGAAGCTTTGGTTCTTTGTTATAAACATCACATCAGTCTTACTGTGGTTGATTCTTAGGTTTTGTGAGGTGAGCCAATCTTCTACTGCTTCAAAGCATTTTGTCAATGGTGTAAAATCAGGGTGGTCGATGGAGAATGGCATGTATAGTAGAATGTCATCTGCATATGCTAAACAGGTGACATTAAAGGAACGAATGAGGTCGCAGATAGGTTGCATATATATATTAAACATCAATGCTGATAGAGAGGATCCCTGCGGTACTCCTTGATCTTGGAGAAATGGTTCAGATGCTGTTTCACCAATTCGTACTTGTTGCCAGCGGTTAGTTAGATAGGATATACACCAGTCAAGTGCAGCATCAAGGATTCCTTTTTCTTTAAGGCGATCGATAAGTATTTGGTGGCTTACTGAGTCGAACGCAGCTGAGATGTCCATGAATATAAGGATGAATCCTTGGTGAATGTTATCTATTCCTGTGATTAGTGTATTGAATAGGGTGATGAGGAGGGTCTCCACTCCATGAGCTTCTCTAAAGCCGTGTTGTGCAGAGTCAAGTGGAGCTGCAGTGTCAATGTGTTGTTGTATTTGACGTTGAACCACTTTCTCAATTATTTTCGCTAGGAGTGGGATACTGGATTTTGGCCTGTAGGATTCTACTTTTAGGGGGTCTAATTTGCTGTTTTTCAATAATGGTCTAATTGAGGTTTGCTTGAGGCATTGGGGGAAGGTTCCAGTTGAAAAAGATTGTTCCAGTATGTTCTGTATGAAGAAGCTTACTTCATGTCTAAGGTCTTTTATCCAGGCTGCTGGACATGGATCACTTGCAGCAGTGGTAGCATTTATTGATGCAATAGTGTTTTCGATTTCTTTGAATGTTAATGTATTAAACTTGGTTAATGTGGTTGACTGTGAAGGTATGTCAATCTTTGTTGGTCCAGAGGTGCAAATGTTGGATGTTTTTGTCATCTTTGATTTTAGGTAGTTAGCATTATTTTAGGTAGTTAGCATTATTGACTATTTTAGATTATTTTGGCATGTTGGGGAGGTTTTGGAGTGGTTTCAGGGTTTCTTGAGGCATCGGGTCATTATGTTGAACACAATTCTGAACGATCAAGGTCCTGGAGGTCGGATTCCGGGCTACCTCAGGGATCACTGTTGCCTCCAATATTGTTTAATGTGTTGATAGTGTCATTAAGTTGGATTTTGGCTGGTGCAGATGTACAGCATTATCTTTATGCAGATAGTATTTTGGTTTTGGTTTCATTTTCTAGGCATTATTTGGATTATTTTTCACTAGATGGTGCTAGCTGCTTTATTAGGCCCCCTTCGTATTTATATCCTCTAAATAGTGCTCCACTGCACACTGAGGGTGATCTAAATATTTAGCTTTTTTAATGACTCTTTTTTTACTTTTATTTTTGGATGTTGATGTAATGCTGCAATATGTTCTTCCAATCGTACATTTATATTGTTTTAGTAGGTACCTTATGTGAATAGTTTAATTCGACTCATTATTCAGAATGAGTTTTTGACGTTGTCCAATAGGTTTGTTATAATGCTGATGACTTTTTCATGCTCTTTTTAGTCTGCAGTTGCTGCTTATGGAGCAGGTATGTTTTAAAATCTATTTCTCTGAGAATGATATTCTGCTTGCAATATTTTATATTACATCTGTTTAAAAACAGGCAGGATCACTTTATCAGTACCATCTATGTCCCCTCAGGTTTCACTAGCCCAGTTTTACTCACCACTTCCGACCCCTTTATTTTTGCAGGTATTATTATCAGCATTGTACATATTGCTGATTCACTCACACCTGGAAGGAAGGCTTTATTATGAACTATGGGCACCAATGGGGACAGTACTGCCCATGGCCAAAAATAGTGATCCCAGCATTGAAGGGTATGAGTTATATATGGATTATCAATACGCATGCCCCCCCCCCCCCCACCACACACAGTTTTGTGCACAGCCACAAGCGGTCACCCAATCCAGGTCCCCCCAACAGGTCCATCTCCATTTTCACCCAACACTTGGAGCTAGCAGAATTCATCCACTCCACCCCTGCACGACATTGCGTCGCCGCATAGTACCAATGGAGATTAGGGACTCCCATTACCCCCTCCCCGGGTGAGCGTACAGTATCCGTCGAGCTATTCGAGGGCATTTAAATTTCCATATAAATTTCATTATCAGTGCTTGCCAAGACTCTAAGGCTCCTTGTGGTAGGGATATGGGGAGTACCTGAAAAATGTATAAGAATCATGACAGCAATGCGTCCAAACCATGACAGCATCAATCCTGTCCAGGATTCCAAGTCCCTTTTAACCTGTTGGAGCAAGGGTCCAAAGTTTGCCCAATACAGTGCCACCCTGTCTACCGTGAGGTATACACCCAGATAGCGAAGAGCTTTGTCCACCCATTAAAAAGGAAGTTGCATCTTCAGCTGCGCACAAACCGCTTCCTCAACACCCACGTTTATGATTTCCGATTTAGCATAATTAATCTTAAATCCTAAAACTTGTGAAAAGGCCCCAAAGATTTGCATTGCAGAGGGAAGGGAGGTTTCAGGATTAGTTAGGGATAATATGATATCATCTGCAAAGAGTGCTATTTTATATTCATGCAAGCCTACCCTTACTCCGGTTACATCAGGATGCTCACGAAAGCTCTGTGTCAACGGTTACGTTACCAATGTAAATAAAAGTGGAGATAGTGGGCACCCCTGTCGAGTACCCCTTTCCATTTCAAAGCTCTTCGATTGACCTCCATTAACTTGGATGCAGGCTCGGGGTCCCCAGTAGAGACTATGCAACCACTGCAAAAAATGGGTTCCAAACCCCATTTTATTCAAACACACCACAAGAAACCCCAACTGACCCTATCAAATGCTTTCTCAGTGTCGATGCCCACCAGAAGTGCTGGTTGGGGATCATGCCACATGGCATGCATTAATTGCAGCATCCGAACACTGTCAGTGGCCTGATGGCCAGGCACAAAACCAACCTGGTTAGGATGCACCAGGCCTGGAAGGGTCTGATTTAGCTGGACGGCCAGCACAGAGGCCAATATTTTAACATCTGTATTTAACAAGGAAATGGGGCAGTATGATGCTGCCTCTTAAGTTGGCTTACCCAGTTTAGATATTACTGCAATAACTGCATCTAGCTGCATGGAAGGCAACGACGACCCTTGCAACACCTCATTAAAGAGCACTACCAGAGTGGGCACCAATTGAGCACTGTATTTTTTATAATACTGTGAGGGGAACCCATCCCCACCAGGAGCCCTCCCAATAGTCAACAAATAGCCCCTTCTACCTCCTGCACTGTAATCTCTGCCTCTAGTTGTTCCCTATGCAGATCTGTAAGGTGCGGCAGGGGGATGTCTCGAACATAGCCATCCGCCTGAGTAAGACTGAAGGGTTCCACTTTATACAGGTGTGCCATGTAATCTGTAAACACTGTGCATATCTCCTGGGACTTTACCCGTAAGACCCCGACGAGTCCCTAATCTCATGCACAATTCACGAGGTTTGCTGTTATCGAATCCAAAAGGAAAGGTGATGCCCAACTTTGTTCCCCTCGTCCTAGAACGTTTGATGCAGTCAGCATCGCATGTTATCTAAATCTTTTGCATGTAGGCCTCTAATTGGGCTCAGGTTTCCCACCACTGGCGCCAAACCCGCTTGGAACCAGTCTGCGCATGTTCTAGCTGGAGTCGCCTGGCCTCCCCTTCCAATCGTTGAGATTCCCTTGTCCAGGCCTTCCTAGCTTGGGCCGCCTCAGCTATAAAGCATTCTCAAGCTGTGGTCTTAAAGGCATCCCAGAGCACCGGCAATGCAACTTCCCCTGTGGCATTGCCGGTGGTCAAAAAAAAACTTGTATAAACCGGCCATGGTCTCGCACAGCAGGGGCTTGACGGAGAAAACTCTCATCCAATCTCCACCTATCTCCCCCAAGGTACAAGGAAGGGCGATCCAGCAGGGGACATGGTCCGACCACGTTAAGGCGCCATGTCCCGCCTCCACCCCCACACTCACCAGTCACTGGTCCAGCAAAAAATGGTCAATACGCATGGGAATTTGATGAACCAGTGAGTAGTAGGTATAACTTTTTCTCCCTGATGGGTGTCCCTCCATATATCCCACAGGCCCAAATCCATCATAAAGAGCCGAAATGCTCGACTAATTCCACTTCCCTCCCGGGTATTCTTCCCTGTGGAGTCCAGATGCAGCGTCAGATGTGCATTACAGTCCCCCCCTAGAAGAACGGACCCTTTCGCAAACTCAGCTAGCACAGTTTTCAACTGTGCAAAAAAGTGCACTTGACCCTCATTGGGTGCATATATGTTAGCCAATGTGAGAAGATGCCCACCCAGGCGAACATTCATAAAGAGCCAGAGCCCCAACATCATTCCTCTTCTCTTCCACCCTTATGGGCAGGGTCTGATGAAACAGTATGGCCACTCCATATTTCTTCTGGCCCCTCTCATCTCACGATGCCCACTCTTTAGGGTAGGGCTTATGCTTCAACCAGCCCTGACTGGCGCAGCAAACGTGCATCTCCTGCAGGAACACAAGATCACCCTTCAAGGTCCCCAACTCTTTAAATAAAGCGTAGTTACTCACCTGTAACAGGTGTTCTCCAGGAGCAGCAGGAATCAGTCCTCACTTATGGGTGACGTCGGCGCCGACGGAGCCCTCGCGGAGCAATTTTCCCCAGCTTTCGCAGAAAGCCTTTGGGAACTGCAGCGCGCATGCACGGTCCCCTTCCCGCCCAAGGATGCCATCTTGCTCAGTCTGATGACATAGCGGAAAGACAGCAAAAAATGAGCAAAATATGCAATAAGAATAACTGCAACTCCAAGGGGAGGAGGGAGGGTAGTGAGGACTGATTCCTGCTGCTCCTGGAGAACACCTGTTACAGGTGAGTAACTACGCTTTCTCCAGGACCAAGCAGGAAGTCAGTCCTCACTTATGGGACTCCCAAGCTTAGGGCTACCGGAGACCTCAAGCCTAAAAGAGCTCCCTCAAGCTCAACAGTACAGAGGGAAGGAATCTTCTCTGAATACGAAATCCGGCTGGTAGCCCAACACCAGGGCCGGAGGGTAGGAGTTGCCTAAACCTCAAAGAGATTGTGGAGGACTGCCTGTCCGAAAGCACTGTCCCTGCGGGACTCCCTCTCCAGGCAGTAATGGGCCGCAAAGGTCTGGCTTGTAGACTAAGTAGCGGCCCGGCAAATGTCTGCCAATGGAACAGAGCGAAGATGAGCCACGGACGCAGCCTTCGCCCTGACACGGTGAGCCATGACTCGACTCTCCAAGGAGAGGCCGGCTGCCCCATAAGCCCAGGCGATACAGTCAGCTACCCAGATGGACAAAGTACGCTTAGAGACAGGTACCCCCAACCGATTGGGGTCAAAAGATACGAAAAACTGGACAGCCTTTCTATGCTCCCGCATACGGTCAAGGTAGAAGGACAAGGCTCTTCTACAGTCCAGGGTATGCAGAACAGTCTCAGCTCGGCTAGTATGCGGCCTGGGAAAGAAGGTCGGAAGAACCACCTCCTGGTTGATGTGAAAGTGGAAGACCACCTTCGGAAGAAACTTAGGGTGAGTCCGCAGGACAACCCTATTCCTGTAGAACCTAGTGTACGGGGGCTCCGACACTAGAGCCTGTAGTTCGCTTACGCGCCTAGCGGAAGTAAGGGCTACCAAGAAGAGCGTTTTCCATGAGAGGAAACGAGGAGGGCAGGTAGCCATGGGTTCAAAAGGCGGACAGGTAAGCCTTTGCAGAACCACATTGAGGTCCCAGTCAGGAGCTGGAGGACGCAACGGAGGCTTAAGCAGAAGGAGGCCTCTGAGAAAACGCGCCACCAAGGGGTGCGAGGAAAGAGGCTGGCCTTCAACCGGTGAATGATGTGCAGAAAGAGCACTGAGGTGGACTCTGACAGAATTGGATTTGAGACCCAGATCGGAGAGGTGAAGCAAATATTGCAGTACCACCGATACTAGACAGGCGAAGGGGTCCTCAGATCGCTGAGAACACCAGATCGAGAAGCGATGCCATTTGAGGGCATAAGACTTCCGGGTGGAAGGTCGCCGAGATGCTAGGACAACGGCTTCCAGCACCGGGGGTAGCAGCAGTGGGGCTAGGACTACCCTTTCAGCAGCCAGGCCATCAGGTGCAGGGCCCTGAGGTTGGGGTGCAGAAGAGTACCCTGATCCTGGGTCAGGAGATCGGGCTGAAACCCCAGGGGAAGAGGGGTGTCCACCGCTAGCTGTAGAAGCAGAGGGAACCACGGTTGTCTCGGCCACCGGGGCGCTACCAGGATCACGGAGGCCCTGTCCTGGACAACTTTGAACAAGGTCCGGGACACCAGTGGTGTGGGAGGGAAGGCATACAGCAGACCCGTGGACCACGGGATGAGGAAAGCATCCGGCACCTCTCGAAGAGGGTGAGGGTGCCGGGAGCAGAATCTGGGGAGCTGCCTGTTCAGCGGACTGGCAAAGAGATCCACAGTGGGAGAGCCCCATCGGCGGAAGATCTGCTGGGCCACCGCGGGGTTCAACTTCCATTCGTGCGGCAGCAGAATCTGGCTCAGTTTGTCTGCCAGGCAATTGTCCTGCCCTGGCAGGTAAACCGCTTTGAGGAGGATGTCGTGATCGATGGCCCAAGAGCACAGCCTCCGGGCTTCCTGACATAGAAGGAGGGAGCCCGTGCCCCCTTGTTTGTTCACATAGAACATGGCAACCTGATTGTCTGTCTGGACCAGTACGGACTGACCGAACGTCAGGTGAGAGAAGGCCCGCAGAGCTAGGCGGATCGCCCATAGCTCTAGGAAGTTTATCTGCTGGACGGCCTCCCAAGGTGTCCAAAGGCCTTGAGTGCATGTCCCCCGACAATGCGCCCCCCAGCCCAGGAGGGAGGCATCTGTCGTGAGAACCCGGGACGGCGGGGGCGACTGGAAGGACATGCCGAGCACTAGGTTGGGCAGGTGAAGCCACCATTGCAGGGAGGAGACCAGACGGTCGGAAATCTGTATCAGGTCCGACAGTCTCCCTGTGGACTGAAGCCACTGAGTGCGAAGGCTCCACTGAGCAGGTCTCATATGTAGACGGGCATTCGGAGTGACATGGACCGTGGAGGCCATGTGTCTGAGCAGTTGCAGGAACTGTCTGGCAGGGGCCGGCGACTCGCTGCTGAACCTGCCGGCTAGAGCCATAAGCCTGTTGGCCCGTTCCAGAGGCAAGAAGGCACGAGCCTGCCGAGTGTCCAGCCGTGCCCCTATGAACTCGAGGTCCTGAGAGGGAAGCAGAGCGGACTTCTCGAAGTTTATGACTAAGCCCAAGTGCTGAAGCAGAGCCACCGTACGTTGGGTGGCCTGGGCGACCTCTGGAGCAGACGGTGCTCGGATGAGCCAGTCGTCCAGGTATGGGAAGACGAAGAGGCCTTGAAGCCTTAGGAATGCTGCCACCACTGCCAGGCACTTCGTGAACACCCTGGGAGCGGAGGATAGGCCAAAGGGCAGTACTCGGTACTGATAATGGTTCCCTGCCACCACAAACCTTAGGTATTGTCGGTGGTCCGGGTGAATAAGGATGTGGGTGTAAGCATCCTTTAGATCCAAGGAGCATAGCCAATCTCCCTGCCGGAGGTAGGGCAGTAGGGTTCCAAGGGTAAGCATCTTGAACTTTTCCCGCTGTAGGAACTTGTTGAGGTTGCGTAAGTCCAGAATGGGTCTGAGGCCTCCTGTTCTCTTTGGCACCAGGAAGTACCTCGAGTAGAAACCGTGACCGCACAGATGCTGGGGCACCGGCTCCACCGCCCGTTCCTGAAGCAGACTTTACAGCTCCTGAAGGAGCACGTCCTGGTGCAGCGGGGGTCTGGAAGGTTCCCCCGGGAAGTAGGGGGGGGGGCACCTGGTGAAAATGTAGGAGATAGCCCTTTTGAACCACCCGCAACACCCAGGCATCGGATGTTACGGCTGACCACCTGTGAGCAAAGTGGATCAGCCGGCCCCCCGTGCTGAGCGAGGGCCCCTGGGGGGGAGAGGCTATGCTGGCATAGTCAAAAAAACCCACCTTGCTGGGCCGGGGCCTGCGTGGTGGGCTTGCGGGCTTTCTGCCTCCGGGATCCGTTACCCTGCACCTTAGGCTGCTGCCCCTGATGAGGGGTTGTCGGTGCCTGATAGTGTGGGTGATGCTGCTTATAAGCGAACACCTTCCTCGGGTAAAAAGGCTTCTTTCCCGAGCCCTTCTTCCTCTGAGAAGGAGCAGAGGTTTTTCTGGAAAGGTGAGTCCTGGTGAGAGTCTCTGACTCGAGCTCCGCCGCCTTGTCGGCCATGGGCTTGCCGAAGAGGTTTTCCCCCCTGCAAGGGACATCGACCAACTTGTCCTGCACCCACGGCTCGAGGTCGGAGGACTGAAGCCAAGCTTGGCGGAGAGCCCCGATGCCGGCTCCGGCTACTCGAGCCGATGCTTCGAAGCCATCATAGGCCGCTCGAGAAATGAACTTCGAACACTCTCGAATCCCTGTGGACAGGGCTTGGGACCGCTGCAAGGGTTCCTCGGAGAGACCGGCGGAAAAACCCGCCATTTCTTTCGCCAGGTCGCGGAGATACATACCCATATACAACTGATATGTCTGGACCCGACAAGCAAGCATAGAGCCCTGGAAGCACTTCCTACCGAAGGCATCCAGAGTCCGGGCCTCCTTACCCGGAGGCACCGAGGAGTGCATCTTTTGACTCTTGAGTCGATGCATGGCCGATTCCACCACCATGGAGTGGTGCGGGAGTTGCGCCTTTTGGAACCCGGGGCTCTTGCGGACTCGATACATGGAATCGACCCACTTGCTCAACACCGGCGTCGAGGCCGGTCTTTCCCACATGCGGAAAGAGAAGCCACTCCAGCATCGGGGGAACCGGTACAGTAAAGGCCTCCCTCGGGGGGGAGTCATATTGAAGGGCCTCGAGCTCTTCGACTCGGGGTTCCTCCTCCGGATCCGTGGGAAAAGCCAAGGCCTTGGCCATATCCCTCACGAAATCGGAGAACCAGGTATCCTCCGGGGGGGACCGCCTCCGAGGTTCCGACTCGGGCGAGTCGGAGGGGACGCACCAGGTCTGAAAGGAACCGGGTGACTCGTCCTCCTCCGTGTCCCAGCCCGACTCCTCCGAGGAGTAGTCGAGCGGCTCCGTGCGCGCGGGGCCCGGGGACCTCCTCCCCAATGCCGAGGCCGGCGTCGAGGACCTCGGTCCCGAACGGGAAGCCGAGGGAGACCTAGGTCGAGGATCGACTCGAGCTCGTATGGACTCGAGGATCGACTCGGCCTCCGGGGTCGACTTGGGCGTCGACGCCCCGGTGGTCGGGGCGGATGCACTGGTGAGGCCGGTGATCAACGCCTGCTGCTGGTCCATGAAGGCAGTGATACTGCGCTCCAAGGTCGTCAGTCTGAGACCAAGCTCAGAAGACCCAGCATCCGCCGACTCGGGCCCCCGACGGCGTCAGGCCCGATGTCGGATCATCCGTGGGGGAGTCCAGGAGGATTTTATCACTCACGTGTCCAGGAGTCTCCACCTCGAGACGAGGAAGCTTTGAAGGCCTCTCCCCCTCCGAGGGCCCGGGGAGTCAGGCCGGGCTGATCGACCTGGCCCTCGAGGAACCAGGATCGCCGTCCGGCTCCACCCTCGCGGGCCTCTTCTCCTGACGGTGTTCCCGGCCGGGGGAGCCCCGTTCAGAAGAACTCCGACAATGGTCTGAGCCGGAGCCCCGAGACGCGCGCGGAGTCAGAGAAGATACGCGCCCTCTGCGACTGCCGACTCCTCAGGGCCTTCGAGGACATCCTGCTGCACGGGCCGCAACCCATAGGGTCATGCTCGGCCCCCAGGCAGCAGAGGCAGCAGTCATGCGTGTCAGTAAGAGACATGAGTCTGACACAACGATCACACTTTTTAAACCCGCTGGCAGCCATCGGGGGAAAAAGGACCCCTGCAAGGTCAAAAGACCGTGCTGCCAGGGAAGAAGGAGAAAGTGGCGGGAACGCCAGTTGGAACAAAATAAAATAAAAAACGTGAACGGGCTCAAAAGCCCGGCGGGAAGAGGACACACGAACCGAGAAAAAATTTAACGAGAAATTAACTAAAGAAATCAACTTTTTCAGCGGCGGTAACAAACTACGTCTGTAGGGCTCCGCGGAAAAAAGAAGACTGAGCAAGATGGCATCCTTGGGTGGGAAGGGGACCGCGCATGCGCGCTGCAATTCCCAAAGGCTTTCTGCGAAAGCTGGGGAAAATTGCTCCACGAGGGCTCCGTCGGCGCCGACGTCACCCATAAGTGAGGACTGACTTCCTGCTTGGTCCTGGAGAATAGAGAGTGTTTTTGAGGTGAGTTGAAACCTTTTACATTAAAGGAGATGACTTTCAGCATAGTATATCATCGTTCATGGTTCTCTCCCCTCCTGAAACTTTGTGTTCCATGGGTGCTATAAAAGCGCCAAACCCAGCCATAGGCACTATCAGTTCCCTCCATAACTGACCCCTCCCGGTTTTCCTTCACAGAGAACCATCATCCTCTCCCTTCCCCACCTTTCCTCTTTCGGTCCCCTTCTCTGATTTCTCCTTTCCCCCCCTCCCTTCCCCGAACTCATCTATTTCCTTCCTTCTCCCACATGCCCCCCCCCCCCTCACCCCATCTTCTCCATGTGCTCGCCCACTGGGCAAGACCTGGGAATGACAACCCCAAATCCAGGCCACTCAAGTCCCCCCCACCCCATCCGTTCCAGAATTATCCCCTTTACCAATTTCAAACAGCATCAACAGTTAACATGGTGTCGTACAAAAAGGTGTCAACTATAAGAGAAATAAAAGAAAAATACTGAAATAACACTTATTAAAAGAGGGCTGCTACACAGTACCCTATCCTGTGCGGCTGAGGTAAGCTATATTCTTATTTGATTTAATTTATAGCTCTTTGCTGCTGCTAGGCTCTAACTTATTATGAAATTTATACTACAAGCTCTCTGCTGGGTTCTAAACCAGAAAGCTCTCTTCTGTGTTTTAAATTTAAACTAAAAGTACTTTGCTGATGCTAGGCCCTGAGTGACTATTAAATTTAAACTACAAGCTCTCTGCTGGGTATGAAATTTAACCAGAAAGTTCTCTTCTATGTTTTAAATGTAAACTTAAACTGCTGCTACTAGGCCCTGACTGATTTGACAAAAAATAGTGGGTTCACAGATTAATTAGCTTTAATAAAAATAATTCCTAGAAGTATATACTCAGAATTGCAGATCTCTCTCCAGAAGTAACAGTCCCCTTTTCTAGTCTTTCAAGACTGAGGATCACAGAGCTCTGGTTGAGCTATTTATGCTTGTGCTGCTGAGGTAAGCTGTGACCAACTTCCTGGATGATTAACAGTCCTTGCTTGGATAGAAGGAGTGTTTCAAAAATAGAAATTACACTTACCTGGTAATTGTCGTTCCTTGAGTGACGACAGTTTAGTCCTCTACCTCTGGGTTGTTCACCTCTTCCTGCAGCTAGGAGACTGGGCATGTCAAAGTCATGACATCACTGGATATAGCCTGCTGGTATCTCCTATCAGCCTCCAGTGTACTACTGACAAAGCAAACTCAAAGGAACAACAAATAACTATACCATAACTTTAAATAACTCCCCATTCCTCAAACGGAGGAGCCTTTTTAACCGTATCAGTCTTACATTTTCTTTTCTCTTTTCTTTTTTTTTTAACTTTACATTCATGTCCCCCCTATGCAAACACGTATCCTATACCATCACCTGGTTTAAAGAAGAGAAAACGAAGAAAGAACAGAGAGGGATACTCACTGCGATCTAGAAACTGAAAGGATCTGCCTACTCTCCTTGAGATTGATGCTCCACTCCGCCTGAAAATAAACTCTGAAGAAATCACACTCCTGGGCGGGAATGAGGACTAAACTGTCGTCACCTCTGGGATGTAACACAGCAGTAATCATTGGGAGGGACCTATCCAGCCAACTCACCACACCGCCGACCCGGAACAGGCCTCCTTTACTGCCAAAACATTTAGGCAGTAGTGGTTACTGAGGAAATGAAGAGACGACCTGGAAGCTGCTCTACCAATCCCCCCTGGTGGAATGACACAGTGATTCACCCATGAAGCTGCTTGTGTCCTGGTAGCAAGAGTCAGAAAGCCCCCCGGAATCATACAACCTCGCCAGCAGAAAGCTGAGGCAACCAACCACCGCCTCAACCCAGTGCAAAATGGCCGCCTTCGCTGCTGCTTCCCCTTTGTGGGGACCTCCAACCAGCACACAAAAACAAAGAAACGAACATCGCACCCTGCATGTAATGTTTCCTATCGGTGTAAGCTACGAATAAAAACCTCCCCTTCCAGAAAAACCGAGAACTGGAAGAGAAACCAATAGGCTCAGGAGAAAAATCAGATGCCACCTTTTGGAAGGACGACAGGACTACTCGCAAACACCACCCTCTATCCAGAAAGGGTGAAAACGGCTCATTACATGACAACGCCTGAAACTCCAAAACTCGTCGCACCGAACAACGAGCTATCAAAGCCACTGTCTATAACAGCAAATCCTTTACCAATGCCTGGAGTAAAGAATCAAAGGGCTCTTTAGCTAACGCCTCTAAGGCCCAATCGGGATCCCCCGGCGGCACCCGAACTCTCCTTGAGGAGCGCAGTCGGATCCCAACTTAAGGAAACGCTACACATCGATCCGAACACCTAGCGCTATTCCCTTCACAGAACCTCTACAGCCGGAAACAGTCGCCCGCTGGATCCTCTAAGGAACTGGCCGCTAGTTCCTTCAGACACTGTCCTGCAGAGAACTCAGACCAAGGATACAGACACCTTTGTCGCCCGGACTTACTGCCGTGAACAGCAGCCTTCCAAAAGGCGCTAAGCATGGACCTACGTAGCAGAAGCAGCCTGCCTCCTTGCTCTCAACAAGGCGGCGAAGACTGCCGCAGAATAACCCTTCTACTTGAGCCCCGCCCATACAAAGGCCAAACCGTAGGCGGGCACTGATCCACCTGAGACATTCGTCACGGACCTAGCCGCAGCAGAACGTCCGCTACCAACAACTTCTAGGAAAAGCCTGTCGAGTAGGCGAATGAGAAAAGCCTAGTACGGCCGTCTCGTCCAACCGGGCGCTACCAAGAGCACCTTTCTCCGAAAGCCTCAATACGCCCTATGAGAGCCCACGGGGAAAGGACAAGACAAAGACTTAATTGGGAGCTTAGTGACCCTCAACTTGGACGAACCATCAGCTGCCCCATTCCTCCACCAGAGACACCTCTGGGTGAACCCCAAGGAAGCCAATAATATTAGCTAGCGCTTGAATTAAGCCATAATGCACATTTGCCCCATAAAGCAAATCAGGCTCTAGTTGATTCAACTCCCTGATCCTTTCCTGTTCCAGGCGAGTAGACTGCCGTAAACACTGCGACCACCGGAAGCATGCTCTCGCCTCCCCAGGCTCCAAAAATGGGAGCTTGTAAGGCCAAAGCATTGCCCCCAACGATCGCTTCAGTGAACCATATACTTTCCCATTTTGCGATAAAGAAGATTGCTAGGGCTCTGTTCCATACAGTGAGTCCACACCCCCTGGTAGTGCAAGGTGTGCACCCACCCACGTAGTACCCAGGCCTGCCCCTGCTTAGCCTCAAAATGTCAATCAATAACAGGCGAATTCAGGACAGCTGAATACTTTCTTTATTTTCTGTATTTCTTTATTTTTCTTTTTTTTTTTTTTACAAAGACACCTCTAAACCAAATATTCCTTCAGCATATGTTAAGAGACGCTCTTTCCGTGCCAACAATATGAAGTGGAAAGAACTCCCAAACACAGGCATACTATCCCACGGCCTTCCTGCTAGAGTAACGCCCCATTCCGTCTGACTGCACAAAGATGGACTGTATATTTTAAGTTCAACTAGCACCTGGTGATATGAAATACAGCTCTCATTCTGCAGTGGCAATTGAGGCAGCAATGAAGAAGCCGAGAAACTGCAGACAAGTTCCCATTATATCACCTGGTAAAGACTCCACTTTTAGACCACTGAAGCAAAAAAAAAAAGCAGGCGAGAGTGCCTTGTGTCCTGCCAGCAGCTGATCGAATTGAAGGGATTCAGTATATGCAGGGCATTGTCCAGAGAACGCAAGGCCCCTCCTCCAGGCTGACTCCACATTCACAGTCTAAACCGGCAGTCACCTAGGCTGATGCCGATCAGCGTGGAAGCCATCTTGTAAGCCCAGCATATGAAGTATGCCTACTAGAGTCTGAGCCGCTGCCATTGCTGCTAGAGAACTAGCCTGGCTGCTTCTGGCCCCCCATTAAGGCATTCACTGAACACTAGCAGAGACTCTCCGTACTGGAGAACCTCTGATAAATGGAATGGGAGCATAGATAGCTCCAAAGGCCAGAGTTCTATTTTGCAACCCCTCTCCGCTGAGCTGCCTTTTCCATATGTAAAATTAAACCACGTATAGCCAAAATTAAGACATTACAAATCTACCGTAAAATCTTATAATTTGGCAAAGCCAAACTAAACGGGAATATTTTCCATAAAGAAACCACACAACTATAAAATCCTTCCCATGACATAATGCTTATGGCAGAGCATTCCACATCTGTGGACTGGCCATGGCGCTCACCCAAGCACCTGTTACAACTGTCCAAGAGAGTTATCACCATAATTCCTTTTGACTTGAATATGTTTACAGCGGAACATAGCGCTATATCACAGCAGCTAAGCCAAAATATTATCCTGCTTATAAACCGACTTTAACGCTTTATAGGACCTTCTATGGATAGCGGAAGGAGATTCTGGTAAATCAACATAGCTATGCCTTTTTTTTTTTTTTTTAAAGGATAGGACTCCAAAAACCAAGTTTCCGCCAACTCCAATGAAATCAAAGCAGCTTAGCTAAAATTACCCGAACTGCTACTATAGCTTTGCAAGAAGCTACCAGCCCCCGCTGCACCCAGTTGTCCTCCCCCCCCCCTTATCCTGGGGGATTCTGCATTGCAGGAGGCGTTGCCACCCCCTGCCAGCCTACTGCAATCTGCCAGGGAGCTGAAGAGCAAAATAGAAAGTAGAACCCCTGGAAGCAAACAGTGTCCCGTCCTTGGGATTCAGACACAAAAGATAAAAATCAAAAGTAAAATCAGTTAGCTAAAAATGAACAAGGCTATCTCTCACTAAAGCGAGTTTCTTTTTCTTTTTGAAATCCCACCGAAGTCCGTGGGACCCAAGCTTTCGAACACAGCCCCTGATGCTGTGCATTAACCACAACCAGAGAAATGAAACCCTGCTCTAGTAATAGATGAGAATTTCCTGGGAAGGGCCTGCTAAGTGTTGCTATGAAACCACACAAGCACCTCCCCAGGCCTTCCTGCAGTCAGAGAAATAGCAGTGGAATACACTAACCACCTTGGAAATGGAGGTCTGAGAGGTTGTTGCCTGTGTGAACCTGATGAGTAATATGAATTTGTATTGTACCACTCACCCCCCAGGGATGAAGGCACTGAATACTATATGTGATTCATGAGCAGCGCTGTCATTCAGTGGCCTTTAGGGCAGCAGAGCCCGACCACTGATACAGAAATTAAGAGCTTTAAATCTTGGTCATATAAACTGGATTCTCAGACCTTACATCACATCACCGAGGCTCTGTGGCTCCGTGGTGATTTCTTTCCTGACCTGCAGATAATGGCTGCTTCCTCTACACAGCGAGAACATTTCTACAGCTGGGGAATTCTTCACAGACAGAAGCAGCCAAGAAAGTAAAAGGATAATGGCTGCATACCCACAGTCATAGAAAGGCACTATTGAGTTTACCAGCTGCCCTCTGGTGGCCATAGACCATAGCACAGGCACGTCTTGGTTGACAGTTTAACTGTTAGTCTATTTTTTTTATATCCTAAGGTTTCCTAAACCTGTTCCTGTGAATTTTGGGCAACTTTCACTATAGAATACATAAAAGCACGCTTGCAGGCTTTCCCTCCTGCTAATTACAAGTTAGGGCTCTGCCCTTGAACCTAAAAGCTGGCAATTTGCCTAATATCCTGGGCCTTAACAGATGCTCCTCAGAGACATGATTAGGAGGGAAAGACCATGTGGTATCAGGGATCAATGCCAAAACCACTGTCCTGTTTTTAAGTTTATTCTTATTTATTCTATAAAGAGGATTGACAACAGTCCCCCTTAATGCTGAGGAACCCCCTGAGCCTCAAAAAAAAAAGCTACAAACAAAAGAAAGAAACAAACACTAGGCCCAAAAATCTAGCTATTCTGCCTGTTGTTTTCCTCACGCAGGCAGCTCACTGCAACTCTTGCCATGCGGTCCAAATACCTAGAGAGGAAATGGCCGCCCCTTCGCCAATGAATTTTGACGCCAAGAACAGCCGCCGCTACAAAAATGAGGCCTCAGCAGACCGACAGAGCCCGAAGGCCTTACCTGCAGGGCCAAAAGCCACACAGCCTGCTCCTCCCACCTTGAATTCATCTGATCCTCAAGCCACGCTGATGCACCTGGCAGCCGCGGCGAGGATCGATCAGCCAGTTCCACAGAGTAAAATTAAAATCCCGCAGCAATGGAGAGGCTCCGTCTCACACAGCTTCAGTATGGCTGTACGGGTCCCGGAGCTCTCTCCCGTACTGTCCAGGGAGAGAGATCCGCACCGGCAAATGCCTGCAGCAAGTGAAAATAACTGACAAGGAGGGAAGGTGAGAACTGCTACTAATTTAAAGAGCCAGGCTCAAATTTAAAATTATTGTAAATAAGGAAAGTTGCTCCTAACTAAAGGGAACTAATCCCTGATTGCCAATTAACCAAAGATAACTGAATTAAAAGTAAAATTAAAAAGTCCCTTGGGATCCCGGGATCTTCCTGTTTGGGGCCTCGGTGCTGGGTGGCAACTTGCTCTACTCCGCCATGGCCTGAATGCAGCTAGACTATCCCTTGCAGCAGCCTGGAAGCGTGCCTCGGCCCCTTCCTTTCAGGCTTGGCTGGAACGGATGTGGGATATGTATGCCATGGAACGAGGGGTAGCGGTCAGTAGGATGCGCCTGGCGCGCTTTGAGCTGGTGTGGGCGCCCTTTGTCTCTCGATATGGTGCGTGACTATGCTGGCTAAGAGGGATGGAACATTCATATTCTAAAGGGAGCCTGCCCCCCTGAGTGTGTCTTTTGCTCGCCACACTCCCGTGCTTGAACATTAGTAGCCATAGTGGGGGGGATTGGGAGGCGGGGTGGGAGGGGGGTACTGGGCTAGGGAGGTTTCAGGGGGGGGGCAAGGGAGGTTGGGGGGTTACTGTTCCCTGTTTCCTCATTTTTAAAATTGCAAAAATGAAGGCATACTGTTGAATGCTGTTGTGACCTGAAGTTATGTTATTATTGTTGCATCTTCTTTGAAGATTTTTGTGGTTTATGATGCTCTGTATATTCTGGAAGCCTTTCAATAAAAAAAAAATATATATCTTTTTCCTAAAAGATACAGTAATGGAAAATTATGCTTCAGTACAGTCCTCCTCTTTTCAGCCTTTGATGAAGAATCCTATTTTAAGAAACTGATCAAGGAAGAAACGATTTCCACGCTCCTGTGAACATTCCTTACTATGGCTCAAGTAATTAATCTCCAGTGTAGTATAACGTTAATTAAATTGTTACATGCATTACTGTCCTTACTGGATAACCAAGCTTTCACATTCACACTCAAACTTTGTGACCTTTCTAAATTAGCTGGAACCGATAAAGAGTTGGCTCTTAGCTTGATAAGCTTAGAAGAAAATGAAATATACAGTAAGCTCCCGGATGGACTCTTTTCTTTCTCATCCATGTGCCTCCGAGGATGCTGTGAATGAATGGGATATACAGTCAAACCTCGGTTTTCATTTGCCCCGGTTTTCATACGCTTCGGTTTTCAACGTCTTTTTTGACTGAGATTTTGTCCCGGTTCTCATACATCGCTTCAGTTTTCAACGTCTTTTTTGACTGAGATTTTGTCCTGGTTCTCGTACATCGCCTCGGTTTTCGTAAAGTACAGTACTGTAAATACATACACCCTCGCACTGCACACCGGTCTGTATACACTGCCGGAACGCCCGCCCGGTCCCGGCAGCACTGCCCCCCGGACTCACCGATCGCCAGCGTGATGAGAAGCGAAAGCCAGCTGAGCACGCAAATGAAACACATCCTCGAGCCTGGTCAGAGTCAGAGAGGCAAGGATTGCGCAGAGAGGAAGGCCCCGATCTCGTCCACCGCCTGCCCGTTCTCTGGAGCGCCCCCTCAGGCTCGGAGGTAGCAGGGAAGAAAAGCTGTCAACGTAAGCAGGAGATGTTGCATGAATGTGGGAGGCAGTTCTTTTTCTTGCAGGGTACATCTGAAGCTATATCATTAAGATTTTCTGCCATTCTGAAGCATTGAGCAGATAATGTAAAGGTATTTTAATGGGCTGAATCCAATGTGATTCTGAAGAGAGCTGGGCACAGCAGCTTGTCAGGGGTGGCTAAGGCCAGAAGTTAACATACTGTACTGTACAGTACTGTACTTAGCTTGCTTTCAGTGATGTTAAATGTTCATTTATCCATTTCATTAGTCATTTATATTTATTTCTCATTGTTTTCTGTATGTAAAAATATAGTTATTCTCTATAAAATGTATTTTTTGTGAATATTTTTGGGTGTCTGGAACGGATTCATTGGATTTACATTATTTCTTATGGGAAATATTGCTTCAGTTTTCATACGTTTCGGTTTTAGTCAGACTTTTTCGAACGGATTAATCATGAAAACCGAGGTTTGACTGTATACATCAAAAGGTCTCTAGAATTAGGAGAAAGACGTATACTGTGTGATTTTGTATGCCTGGTTGCCCAAAAGGAGCAAAACATTGACGCACCTTCACAATGTATCATCTTGCTTGTTCCCTTTGCAATGAACCATTTTATTGTGCATATTGTAACAAATGTGCTATGAAAATGACTTTTTCCCCAGTCCAGTATACTGTAAACAGGACTGGTGCTAACTCGGTTTTTTTTTTTGTTGTTTTTTTTTAACTAAAAGTTGAGTGAAGTACAAAGCATGCCCTGTGACTATGCAGCATGTCCCTTGGAAATATCACTATGTAAAAGCACATTTACTTTACTTGTTTTACTGTTATACTTTGATTTGTTTGGTTTTGGAGTATGGTAGTGTTACATATGTGCATTAGTCAATTCATTAGAGCAAAGCATTGATGAATGAAATGCACCTGATTGCGCACTAGATACAATGAGGCATGTTTACTAAAGGGCAATAAGGTTCACACCTTAGCTCTCACCATTGGGAGGGTGTCCGCCACGTTCCCCTGCAGTTATCATCTAACTATATTGGGCTAATTACTATGAGCTTATCACTACTGGAAAACTAAACGTTAAGAACGCTCAAAACTACAACCTATGGAATTCAACGCAACAACGTTTTTTCAGCACGGAGTGAATAGCGTGGCAGACGTACTATTGCTTGCTTCGTTGACAAGCAGAAAAGCTTTAAAAGGATTGTTCACAGCGCAAGTGTGCATTCCCCTGAAGAACCTTATAATAGCGAAACGCTTGGGTACCTTAGAGGAACGGCGTCGGGACCATTTGAAATAGCCGCGAAACACAGCAGCCAAGTTTGATACAGCCATTGTTTCATCATGGCCATGAAGCGCCAGAGCGGATGAGAGAGATAAGTGCCCGCTAAATATATGTATGATTCAATAGCGGTATATTTGAAGGATGTGGTTCTAACAAGCATGATTGATCAAAAGGCTGTTGTTTGAAGACCATATATGCACACAAGAGACTTTTTATCTTTTTAAGAATAATAAAACAGAAAAAAACAGAAAAAAAAGGCAAATGGAAAATAAATTAATTATTATAGTTAAATACATATTTAATTTAAAAAAAGAAGGTACAGAAGTCGGGTCATTGATGTTAACAGCAGCTGAGCTTGAAAGTGCAAACTTCAGGTTACAAAAAATAGCTGCAAAGTTGTTGCTGAGACCTGAGTACCTGGTTAAATGATCAACGTTGTTGTGTTGAATTCCATAGGTTGTAGTTTGAGCGTTCTTAACGTTTAGTTTCCCTGCAGTTATCATGGCATGAAGCACCTCATCGTGCTAAAGCTGCCGTCATTAAAGGGGGGTGCGCTTAATGCCACCCATTAATGTGGTAATAAGTGAACCCACACTAAATTGCATCAGTGACAGTGTGTGGCATGCACCCCTGCACTAATCAAAATGTGTAGTCAATGCCCATTCTACTCCCCAAATCCGTCCCGTCCCCTCACCATCATGCACAGGATTTTTGCCAAACTGCCTGCTTTGGCTTCTGATAAGTTACTGCAGTCCCGCACTAACTGCTTCATGCAATGGCGATTTTCCCTACATTTGTATTCATGTTGCAAAAGATAGATGGGGATCGGTGGCATCATCGCTTTACTCTTCATATTGAAGGAAATTTGAATGTAGCTAGGCCCATGTTTTGACTGCATGCATACTTAGTGCTGAACTAAAAATATTCCATGATCCAATGTTACAGTATGCTTTGTATCATGAGAAAGATGTCAATGAATGCAAAAATATTTGAAATACTTTGGCACGACAAGCCTTATTTTTTGTCTAAGCTGGTATAATCATATGACTCTACCTGTTGTGTTTGATGATCTGTATTTAGCTCAACGTTTGAATGTTCTGTAACGTTTGAGTTTTATCATTAAACAATAAAATATGACAGATGAAATGAAACATTTCAACCCATTTTTATTGCCATTTTAAGCCTCGGCAAACTATTGTTCTCTCCTGCAGTGTAGTAATTATGGTTATTCCATTCCTCTTATTATGTTCAATGTAAGACAAAATCAAGGAATCCTTTTGGGTGGCAAGTCATGATTAGGGGATTCAGGGAAATGTTTCTAGATTGTCACTTCTATCTTTTGTATACTCTCGTTCCTGTACTGTAATAAACATTATCTAAAGATACAAAAAAAAAAAAAAAGTAAAAATTAAAAGTAAATTTAAGGGAAAAATCAAAAGTAAAATCTGAATTTGTCACACTAAATGCTCCTTATCTGTTCCCACCAAGTGAGCCCAGAAGCTAGGCTCACTATGTCCTCCTGCTGCAAGGAGACTGGACACACTGGAGGCTGATGGGAGATACCAGCAGGCTATATCCAGTGATGTCACGACTTTGACATGCCCAGTCTCCTAGCTGCAGGAAGAGGTGAACAACCCAGAGGTAGAGGACTAAACTGGAGGAACGATAAGGAATGGCCTTTTGATCTGCCACCTGGTGTTTACACCTATTGAAAAAGTTTCACAGGTCTCTTGCCCCCTAGGTAGCAAGCCTCTTTGTAAAGGTCTCTAGAAGACAATTTGCTGCTCAAAGAGTACTGACCCTGTTTTGCCTTTTGTGCTAATCTATATTCTTATTTGATTTAAATTATAGCTCTTTGCTGCTGCTGCTAGGCTCTAACTTATTATGAAATTTAAATTACAAGCTCTCTGCTGGGTTCTAAACCAGAAAGCTCTCTTCTGTGTTTTAAATTTAAACTAAAAGTACTTTGCTGATGCTAGGCCCTGAGTGACTATTAAATTTAAACTACAAGCTCTCTGCTGGGTTCTAAATTTAACCAGAAAGCTCTCTTCTGTGTTTTAAATATAAACTTAAACTGCTGCTACTAGGCCCTGACTGATTTAACAAAAAATAGTGGGTTCACAGATTAATTAGCTTTAATAAAAATAATTCCTTTCAGAAAATTCCTAGAAGTATATACTCACAATTGCAGATCTCTCTCCAGAAGTAACAGTCCCCTTTTCTAGTCTTTCAAGACTAGAAAAGGGGACTGTATGATCTTTTTACCGCCCAACAAAAAGTCTATTTGAAAGGGAAAGGACCATGAATAAAAAATCCCCTTTTTGTTCAGCACCTCTATAACCGGTTTCATCTCTCGTCAATGCACCAACGTGAAAGTCAAAAGGTCCTGGTAGAGGGAGACAGCTGCATCCTGATATTGTATAATTTTCCTCTCCCGGCCTCTCCTCAGCAACAGTTCTGCATCATTGTAGCCTAGAAAACGGGCAACAACATCACGAGACTGATTATTGGGAGGTTTACCCAGCGGGTGGTGCACCCTTTCGATCTCCATACTAACCCCGTGGGACAGAAACTCTTCTAAAGTTAAAAGTTCCTTGGTTAATGCTAGGACCACCTCAACCCGGTTCTCAGTCCCACCTGCAGCTTCTGGTATGCCTGTTAAACGCACATTATTTCTATGGGCCCGATTTTCTATGTCATCGATTTTATAGGTAAGTTCCATCATTTGAGAGCATTGTCTGTCTGTTGTGCATTGTAATTCCGTCAGAGTTGCAGTGCAGTCCTCCATTTTTGTTTCCACCTCCTCCACTCAGTGGCCCTAAATACTTAATGTCTCCGTGGAGCTCCATGATCATAGACGTCACTTCCTCCCACATTGATCTAAACTCTGCAGCAAGCTCTTCAAAGCCCCTCCAGAGCTCACGCTGTATGAGAGAATGTGTTGAGGTTGCCTCACCGCCTTGCTGAAATTCACTCAGCGTGTCCTCTCCTGATTCCTCCGACACCGTCTTCTGCAAGGAACTGCCATGCAGCCCAGCCCTGTCCATCAGCCACTGCGAGACATGCAGATTTTCCTTCGCCTCCGACAATTTGACTTTTGTAGTCATTTGCTCCCAGTTCCTCTTGGCACCTTCTGCTCCAAGTTTTAATGCCTCTCCAGACTATTAGGATACTTTTAGGGGCTTTTTGTCTCCTCAGGGTGGCGGAGAAAGAGGTTCAAGCCACCATTTGCTCTGGTAAAATCACTGTCCCCCCTTTTATTCTCATGTTTATGGTTTTATTTATTTATGTTTATATATTTGTATATGTCTGTATTAAGGTCATAGTCCACTGAAGGCGGCCATATGGCTAAAATATGTGTTGGGCAGACCTTGATACCAATAAATCTCAGTTCTTCCAGTGGCAATTGTCCTCCTGCCTTTTTCTGAGCTGCTTTTGACAAGCATGAGGGGTACCCTTCCTGCGTCCCTAAGTATACAGAAATTGCCAGCTGAGTGATGGCTTCTATCTTATTCCATTATGTTAAATACTTTTCAATAATGATTTTAATCTTCTATAGTATTCATTACTGATTTTTTCTTTTAGTAATTTCTGCTTGAGCATTGTTTTTTCCTCTACTCCAACATACTTATATACACCTTCCGGTTCAAGGTCCTTGATGTCACAGCCTTCAACTAGGGAGATATTTTTCATTTTGCTCAATTTTCTCTAAAAAAAAATTGCCTTAGCACATTGTCAAGACCAAAGGTCATACTGATGTCATCCACCCAAAAGCTGGAAGAAAGAGGAAAACTGCCACAATAAAATATGCAAAAATGCAACAGATGAAAATTTAAGATCTTTAATTTCACAGATCAAAGTAAAGTAGTATGTGAATGATAACATCTTGAAGCAACTAAGGGTGTCCATGGAAAGAAGATATACAGGGAAGAGGAGGTGACTTGGGTGAGAATATCATAAAAAGGATACACAAACAGGAAAGAGCAGTTAAGGGGGAGATGGAATTTGCACATCTGGAACTGCAGGAGAATGAGATAACTACAGGACAGGTCAACCATTCAGTTGAAGAGGAAGAAGAAAGGGAGGTGGAAGAATTCAAAATCAAACTTCTAGTCCACATGGAAAGAGATGAATATGCTGGGATTCAGGCAAAGGAAAGATTACCGAAGTTGAATTTAACACCTAACAATAAAGATGAACAAGGTCATATTAAGTATAAAGGAGCCATTTATCAACATCACCAATTCATGAACCTCTGTGTATCATTTGATGCCTTTTCAGATGTGATGACAGATTGAAAAACTTTTATTATATTCAGTGCATGTAAATGGCTTCTTTTCACTGGGTATTACTTGATGACTTTCCAGAGTCAATGACTGATTGAAACTTTTATTACACTCAGGATTTGTAAACAGGTTCTTTTCTCTGTGTATCATTTGATGTTTTTTTTTAGATTTGATGAATGACTGAAACTTTTATTACACTCGGTGCATGTAAAAGGTTTGTTTCCTCTATGTATCATTTGATGCCTTTTCAGATAGGATAACTCATTAAAATTTTTATTACACTTAGTTCATGTAAAAATTTCTTTCTGCTCTGTATTAGTTGGTGACTTTTCAGAGTTGATGACTGACTGAAATTTTTATTACACTTAGTTCATGAAAAAAATTTTCACTGCTGTGTATCATTTGCTGTCTTTTTACATGTGCTGAATGTTTGTAAATTTTATTAAATTCAGTGAATTAAAAAGGTTTCTTTCCACTGTGTATTACTTGATGTTTTTTTAAATCTGCTGACTGACTGAAACTTTTATTACATTCAGTGCATGTAAAAGGTTTCTTTCCACTGTGTATTACTTGATGTTTTCTCAGAGTCGATGAATGATAGAAACTTTTATTACATTCAGTGCATGTAAACTGTTTCTTTCCACTGTGTATTACTTGATGACTTTTTAAATGTGCTGACTGCCGGAAACTTTTATTACATTCAGTGCATGTAAACGGTTTCTTTCCACTGTGTATTACTTGATGATTTTTCAGAGTCGATGACAGTTTGAAACTTTTATTACACTCAGTGCATGTAAATGGTTTCTTATCACTGTGTATTACTTGATGATTTTTTAAATTTGATGAGACTGACAAACTTTTATTACACTCAGTGCATGTAAAGGTTCTTTCCACTATGTATCATTTGATGATGCCTTTTCAGATTGGAAACTGATTGAAACTTCTATTACATTCAGTGCATG